>JAECUM010012606.1:0-44707 GCA_016617855.1 Megalonaias nervosa | reverse complement strand
TTTGCTTTACTTTCATCCTGGAAGACAATAAACCTACAACTGTTAAAATTATTTTTTTGGTTTTGATAATGCATCAGTCAGTGGGATTGATTTGCTTCACAGCACTCGCATGACGTCGTCATTGTTAGAGTGGGGGTTTTTTAAGTGTCACTATAGAAAGGAATTCTCTTCCTTTTCTGAAATGAAATTCCTCACTTACGATGGAGGAATCCTTTACAGGTCGCTGGTTGCGTAACGGCTCTTACTGTGTAACAGCAACAATCACAGAGCACTAGTATTACTATGAATATCTGTTTTCGGAGAGAACCGACCATGTTTCTAATGGTCTCGACGTAAAACTCATTTGCAACTTTGAAATGTATGCAAATAGCTGCCATTTGTACCACCTCGATTATATATATTGACCGAGAAGCTACGAATGCACCGAAATATTTTTTTTCATTTCTAATTTCTCAGTCAATCCGATCATTGTAATAACCAAGGAGGTCCGAATAGATTGAGGTTTCATTTTTTGCAGACAAATTTCAGGCGAACAAAATGTATATCTAAAAAGTACTTAGCCGGCATTGAGTAGAGTCGTAAATAAATAAACATCAGAAATATCAGAGATAGTCCGACTGCGTATCCCAATATGAATCTTGTTCTTCCCACCGACCTGGAACTCAACACGTAACTACATCTTATCATCTTATTATTTACTGTCAAACAGAAAAGTTGACGTTCGTGACGTATATTAAAATATTGTGAAATCGTACGTTTTTCAAATATAAAAATGTTGTAACCTGGCGTAAAAATAACAAATTAGTATTTTTTATGGATTGTGAAAGAAATTTTATTGTTTCCAGGTTAGAATCACTGCTCATTTGGTGTTTTTACTCGTGGTGTCGGCAGGTGGTGGTGATGTGAGATTCTCCCTGGTGTTTTGGTTATCTTTATCTAGGAGATGATCGACTACGGTGTTATTGCCAGGATCAGGTAAAACAGTAAAGTAAAATACGAATTTAAGGGATGGAATAAGAGAGATCTGAGCAGAGATATAACATAGAACAACACAAGCACAGTATGCAAAATATAACAATTAAACCAATTACAAAAAGAAAGGAAACTGAACATGGCATATGAACGATTCATTTTTTCTTAGAAACAGAGTCACACAATTTATGCCAAATTTAATTAGCAGCTCTTTTACAGAAATCCAACAAATTTCATTGGTCGGCGTTGCCGTGTTCCCCCTACCCCCGTGTCTCTCTCTTTCTCTCTCTCTCTCTCTCTCTCTCTCTCTCTCTCTCTCTCTCTCTCTCTCTCTCTCTCTCTCTCTCTCTCTCTCTCTCTCTCTCTAGCCTCTTCTGGTTATCAACCGTCTTGATTTTAGACTGAGCTCTTTTCCACCTTGCTGTATAAGTATGGAGCTATTTCTCCTTCAAAAAATATAATACCCAACCTAAATACGTTTCAGGTTTACTCTTCTCCTGGGATCAAACAATATTCCTACTCTTTTTACGTCAGATATCGTCTATTGTAATTCAATAAAACTAAGCTACGGTCAACTCGCAACTTGATGTTGATACACAACTAATGACGTTTATTTATGTCTTTTCTAGCGGCTACTCTCATACCTAACAAAAATATAACAAAATTAGCCCTCTTAGATAACAATCAGTGGACACGCGTTCTTAATGCTAATACTATCGATTGAAAAGAATTCTCAACCTAATTACACAACGAATTAATTGACTTCACTCCTTGTCCTAACTACGTAACTTTGCTAATTAGCGATTCATTCACATACATTTCCAAACATAGGCAAATCAATTCTCAGCATACAAAAGAAATACATGAAATTCCTACAATACATGCTTTCTATTAAATACAAAATTACTAAATTCGAACTCATTCATACCAACAAAATATTGTTTGACATTCTTCCAATACATGAATTTTATAATATTTAAGACCACGAATGCACGATTATTTTCTTAACTCGAGGAAACATTTAAGTTTGAAATTAAAACGAATAAATTCAACGAATAATTACAGACTTACATCAGTGAACGTATCGTTTGTAACTGAGATAATACCTTTGTGCCTTCCCAAGCCCTCGCTACCTTGTCATCAGAAAATTCTATCTTCTATGTTTCCGGGGGTCTTAAATTTCCAGACCCCATGTCTCTTGGACGATATATTTAACCAGAGAAATTCCTTTTTAATTTTCCTCGGAACTTAATTCTGGCTTCCCTCAGAACTTTGACTAATTTCGCGAAGGAAATTTCTTAAAACCCTGAATTCCGTCTGTGAACAGACACGCCCTATATTTGCTTAGCCAATATGGATTATGTTCTTTAAGCTACAAAAAATTTAAAACACTCCCATCGAAGTCAGAATAATCCTCTCTAGTCCGCCTTTA
The DNA here is from genome assembly GCA_016617855.1 of Megalonaias nervosa. Lineage (NCBI taxonomy): Eukaryota > Metazoa > Mollusca > Bivalvia > Unionida > Unionidae > Megalonaias > Megalonaias nervosa. The sequence goes on along the minus strand of JAECUM010012606.1, from coordinate 42,303 downwards.
TTAATAATTATTCTGGGAAATATCATTTTATGATACCTGTATGAAATGTCCCAAGATTTCCCAAAATGTTTGCTCTGATTTCTCTCAACTCTGTCATTTTCCACTATTTTGACCTTAGTTTTATCATTGACCTCTTCCATCTGTCTGATCGTTATCCAGCGGACTATAATTAAAATTCAATTCATGCCCCATAGAGAGCACATCCCATCCCTCGCAGTCAGGAGTTAATTGAGAGCCTATCCCATACGTCAGTATTAAAGTGTACGGGTCACGCTAACCACGACAGAATGTACTGTGATATTATTTACAAAATTTTAACTAGTACACGTGGTATGTACCCACAACGTAATCAACGAAAATATTTGATTTGAAAGCAATACATGCTAGTGTAGGGATTGTGATTCCATCCAATTTTCACTAATTTCAAGCATACTGTTGCATTGTAATTATGATTATGATTCCATCCAAGTTTCTCTAATTTCAAGCGTACTGTTTTGTAACTGTGATAATGATTCCATCCAATTTTCTCTAATTTCAAACGTACTATTTTGTAGTTTGTGATAATGATTCCATCCGAGTTTCATTGCAAGTTCGTGCTTGAGACAAAATAAAAGGAACTAGTTCATTGTATATCTCTTGGTAAATCAGCAAAATGTAAAAATATGTTTGTCGCCCTCTGACTACTTTTCACCACAATTCGATAATCCTACTCACACACCCTTCTTTGTAATATTTTCTGCATTTTCTTTAAAAGGAGTTCTCTATACACAGTTGTAAATGCTAACCATAGTCATAGCTGACAAATGAATGTTGTCGTTGAAATATTGAATTCTAACTTGCCCTCCTGTATTAGCAAGTCGCCTCATATACTTGCACAATAGGAGAAAGAAACAAAAAAAAGGAAAAAAAAAACAAGAAACATGTCTACAACATATGGATAACGTCTCCAAAAATTAAAACAGAAAAAAATCTCTGAACAATATATTGTACCTATGTTATTTACATTCCTTCTATATCACTTTTGGTACAATATGGTGCACCTATGTTATTTACAATCCCTTTATATCACTTTTGTACAAAATAATCTATTTGTATTATTTACATTCCTTCCATATCACGTTTAGTATAATACAGTGTACCTATGTTACATTCTTTCTATATCACGTTTAGTACAATGCAGTGTGCCTATGTTATTTGAATTCCTTCTATATCACGTTTAGTACAATGCAGTGTACCTATGTTATTTGAATTCCTTCTATATCACGTTCAGTACAACACAGTGTACCTATGTTATTTGAATTTCTTCTATATCACGTTTAGTACATTGAAAGAGTAGAGAGCCAAGATGTTACAAGCTTCTCTTCTTCAATTAAACGAGCAAAAGAATATAAAACAAGAATAAAATGCATACTGTAATATACACTCACTCTGTCAAGCAGCTGTAGAGACATTAGTTGGGAGGTTTAATAATAACGTCACACAATAGACGTTTTAAATACATCTTATTTTGTGTTAAGTTGAAAATATAATTCCATAACTCAGAGAGACAGAGACAGAATAACAGCCCTTGATTCCCATAGTGAATATAACACATTGTGTGTAAACATTGTCAGTTACTATCAACACTATGTGTAAACATTTTCAGTTACTTTCAATTCTTGTATTTCATATGTACAAACATTTAAAAATATTAATTCACACATCAGAAAGTAGTGAAATATGCAAGACACCATTAATCTTAAATGCTTAGAAACGTTTCACTCGCTTACTGGTTATCTTGACAGTTTCTCCCGCTGCAGCAACGCGTCATGGACACATGCACGGTTGTATATCTGGAGCTGAGACGCATTAACAAAAAGAAATATATTCCATTCATCAGAAAATAAAGTTCCTTCCAACCTCCTTTCTTTGTTATTTTTTTTTTTTTTTGGTGGGGGGGGTGCAAGAAAGGAAATAGGAAAGGACTTTGAAGTTTTCGATGAATTCTAAAACTACAGGAGCAGGAGATTTCAATCAAGAAATTGATACAAGTCTGTAAAAAGAAACAAACACACAAAAAACGCTATTTCTGCATGGAACTTTTCCAAGAAATAAATAAATAAGATTATTTTAAACTACTTTGCTATTCGGCATGAAATAAGTTTTCCAAAATCCATGCGTATTCTGTTAATAATTGCAGTTCAGGAGATTCTTCATATTGTGTTAATTTTAATGCAATTAAACGTTTCAAAAATGGACGATATTAAATGAGCACAACACTTTTTTCTTCCTCTGCTTTTTTAAAAATTTTCTCTTTCTATTTAGTCACACTGCACTGTAAAGGACACAAACTCAAGTCACCTCCAAATGATTACATTAGCCGTTGAAGACCAATTGAAGATTAAGATCTGACGTGCACATTGTTCCCAGTGGTCCATTAGGATTAATTAGCTCTTTTCTCGTCCTAGTAGAGACGTTTGTCTTCTCTATCTATTCATGGAGCAAGCCTGGCCAGATGTAATATCTTTGACGTCTGAAAGACAATAACTTTTTTCACATCAAATTTAAAAAGTATACATTTAAAGGTCAGTTTGTTTCGGACGAGTGATGCATTTTAGATTGATAATAACTTTAATTTCGTTGATTGCATAACATAATTAAACGGGATCATAATTCTTAAACGTTAATATGCTCCGTTAATCCAGAAATCCGCGTTCCGGATCCGGAAATAAAACTCCGGAACCAAAGTGCAAAATTACTACAAAACTTTCCTCGTTAATCCGGAAATAATCTGTCCAAAACTAAGAAAATTCGAAATTGGACTTGTGATAGAATATTTAGGATTTTGGGGATTTAATTGACAATATAGTAAATGTCTCTTAAATTTTCAATTTGTAACTGAGAAATAAATTATTTGTTAATTTAATTAAACCTGGTTTCGCTACTTTCCGTGACATTTTTTAGGATCCTGAGTCCTTGCAATTAATATTTGATTGGCATGATGTGTATGGTATGCTCTTATTTCTTTTAATCTGTGAACCTCCAACCGGATGTCGTCTGTCCCACAGAATGTCTGAAACTGATATTCGGCCAAATAGCACTTGGAGTAAATCAAGGCTAATCAAGACTATTTGAAATTCAGCCAAATATCACTTAGAGCTAAGCATGATTATTTGGAATTCAACCAAATAACACTTGGAGCTAATCAAGGTTATATGAAATGCAGCCAAATATCATTTGGAGCTAATCAAGATTATATGAATGCAGCCAAATATCAACTGGAGCTAATCTAAATTCTGTGGAATTCAGACAAATATCACTTGGAGCTAATCGAGACTATATGGAGGATGAGGCAATGGTTGCATGTATACTCCTTGAGGAAGCCTATCATGACGACGGATTCATTCATCAGTGCCTTGTCACGGAGTAGATGTATACCTCGCGTATGGTGGATGGTTTGTGCTCTACAGCGTTTTGCAAAGTCCATTTGGTGAAAGTGATGGTTGTAGTGACGGTGGGAAGTACTTTATAAAATAATTTACAGTTATATCTTCCATTTTATTACCTGTGTTATTCTTTGTTTGTAACTACTGGAGGGATGCTGCAATTAGACGGACTCAATACATACACTCCTAACATTCGGAATTGTGTGGTTTTCACCTCAAAAAGTGCGGTTAATGTTACTAAGCTGTTATTAAAATGCAGTTGGTAATGAATGCACAAAAGAAGCAGAAAGAAGCATATTGTAGAAAGACTTCTGGAGGAATGACGAGCAGTTATCTTTGCTCCCTAAAAATTAATACAATTATACAAATATATGCGTTCTGATGGTATTTGAGTCTGGGGTACTAAATATCCGTATGCACGAGTAAGATGTTATGTATATTTAATTTGCATCGTTTCTTAGTTTGTTTATTCATTATATGTTGTGGATAATTGTATTTTTTCACTACACCTTGCCAAATCAAGCACATTTTGTACCTGACCTGAATCACTGATTTTGGTTTTGCAAACAACATGTTCATCTCAATTAGAGTCAAGAACATTGGAAATTCCCTATGAAATGCCGGACCTACCTGTTGTTTACCACATTTTATGTTACAATTTTAGTAACTGACAACGTTCTATTTATAAGTAAGATTTTATCTTGTAAACATTTGAAAAATTCAAAAATGAAATTTTCAATTATGTAATATGCTTATTTTAGAAATGCTAATGGTTGCCTGAAGTTAAGTAGAGGACTGTATAATCTTGTTTATTTAGTGATTATTTATTCAAATTGGACTGGAATTTATTTATTCAAATTATTTACTTTAATTTTTCTTTTCTCGAAATACAAAGTGCTCAGAAATAATATTCTTGAAAATAGAGACTTGGATTTACAGTAAAATTCTTATAAGGATATATTTTTGGATTGTATTATTGTTATTCAACAAAAGACTGTTGCCAGATCACTACGACACAGGCCATCACAAGCACATCAACACATCCAGCTTTGGATTTATTTTGGAATACCACTAAAGCTTATTCAGAACTGTAATCATTAGGACTTGTGGTAAAAATTCTAGGATCATTTGGAATTTAATTCGCAATAGGATAAGTTCTTTTTACATTTTCACTTTGTATTGTAGGGAAATAAATTATTTGTTCCATTTTACAAAACTTGTTGGTCTTCGCTCTTTTCTGTTACTTTGTTGAAGACAAAAGAGTCGTGACAAAGGTATGTTATACATCACATTACAGAAAGAAATATTATAAACAAAATGGATGTTTGTTGGTATTTTTCTCAAAATCCGATTTAAATTAGAATTTAAATTTATATATACGTGCTTTTACGAACGGCTTTAAAAAGCGATTGTAGTGGACCTAATAGCAACATCTCCAAACATCATGGATACACCGTCTTAGAAGACAAACATGCGCCATTATTGTTTTCTCCAATATGTACTTAGTGACAGCTTTCCTATAAAACTCGTCAATTATTCGAGGCCGATATTTCAGTTATGAAGGGTTGAAGACGATACTTCTTTTAAAACAGAAAACAAATGTTCCCAGTTTCAAGAGTGGAAGCATTGTTGTGGTCCAATAACGCTACCTGAAGAGGTGTGCATTCCTTCAGGACCAGGCCAAAAAATCAGGAAAATTTTGATGAAACAGCTGTATACTCATTTATCGCTAGCAATTTGGTACATTTGCAGGAGCGAGGTTATTTTCTAAATTGTAACATCAGATTTTGTGCAGACCGTATTAGTAATATGACAATAAAATTTCTAATCCAGCCCGTGCAACGAAATCTCAACAGGAACTTCAACTTTTCATTATTTTATCTTACCTTAGAATATTGGGCTGAAAATGTGCTTGTATAAGTAACATTTTTGTGCAGTTAATTAGCATCAATAAAATTATGACGGACGATATAAATTGAAGTAAGACGGAATAAAAAATGAACAATGTTTTCTCATCATTCCCGATCTCACCCATGTACCATTATTGCACGTTGTCTGGATTGGTCTATAGACTTAGTTCAGTGTAACCTTGAAGCAAGTCTGGGGGAAAATGTTAGAATCTCTCTCTCTCTCTCTCTCTCTCTCTCTCTCTCTCTCTCTCTCTCTCTCTCTCAATCAATCAATAGAGGGGAGATTCTGCAGGAGATGGTGGGGTGCATAAATTCTAAATATTTTTTAAAACGATCAATAACCAAGATACGTGCTTTGTGCCAATATTGTGTCTTCTTTCTGCTTGTTAGATGTTTTATAATGAAGAATGGTGCTAATATTTACAGCAACAGATATGTAATTGGTATCCGCTTTGCACAGAATGATTGTCACTTAGATAATCAATAATTCATCTATCAACCAAGATGGAAAGAACGCTTTCACTCAATGCAGATATGCGATATCCGGTGTCAGTCGTGTATTGATGATGCATTGAATTGTCTTTCACAAAAGAACTTACAAAATTTCGTAGATGAGAGAGAGAGAGAGAGAGAGAGAGTTCGAGTTCTGATATAAAACTCATGGATACATTTATATCATGACAGCAAACCTATATTCGAGAATTTATTGTGTCTAATACTAGTTGTACAAAAACTGTGTGATATCGGTGAAACATCGGTAATGATAATATATATTTCGACCAAACTGTTTACAATCCACTATATAATATGCTCTTGTATTAATATAGTGCAGTTCAAAACAGCTTTCATGCTTCCTTATATTAGAAAAGTTATATTACCTGGAATCATAACATCTGAAATTTCGAAAAGCAATTTAATCTTTTTGGTGTATGTTAGGAATTGCATTTCTAATGCTCTCAAAATGCGCCTGCAGAAGCATATTTTTTATATTACCTTGCTCAATATGAGTCGCGGCCAATGTTTTGTTTTTGTTTGTTTTGTTTGGGGGAAAGGGGATGCATAAGTTTCATTTATAATGTTAATTAGCAAGACAAATCTTTGAATGTACATGGTAGATATAAATGCAATTGAAAATGCACTTAAACAGAAAATGACGTTATTAGAAACTTCTAAGAAGAACTGGTTAAAGCTATGTTATCAAGGAAAATTTCTATACTTCTGCCAATTTCATTTCGCTGCACTATTGTGCACCTGCGTGACACTGAAATTCTTTACAGAATGTCTCGACACTTTTTTGTTAATTAGGTTAGGCCATCGTTCTCATGGCAGTGGGGGCCATAAGGATCGAAGATGCTGACCTTTTCATATAATTTCATCTTGGATTCTAAACTAGGCTACGAGTTGATTACTTTGATTCATTCTAGCGTTCAAACGTTTTTTTTGGTTTTTTTTTGTTTTTTTTCTGAAAGGTTGTTACACGAAAGCATTATAGTACCATCTAATCAATACACTGATTTACATAATAATATTCGAAATTTGTTTTTCTGTGAAGAGAACGATTTTGTCTTCTGTAATGGAGAACTGCGTCATATTATCTCTCTAATAGAGTGATGCAATCAAAACTTGATATTTGCATCGGACTAATTACATATAACGAGTGTAACACATATACCATATTAAATAAAGTTCTGTTTCAATTAATAACTACCAATGTCTTAAGTCACTGTAATAGTTCCTTATTGATTAGTTTATCTCTCCATACTCCTTTCAAATCAGACCCACGTTTCAGTGATTTTCAGTTTGGCTATAAATATTAATTATTCACATAAAAGAACACACACCTAAATCCACACACCCCAAAACGCATGTTATATAAATGTAGAATTTATAACTTCACGGATTCAGGGATCCGGAATAATGTACATGGAATTCCATAAATATTCCTGGAATTATATGCTTCTGCATATTGCTGTACTTTGATTTACATTATGATGTGTGAAATCACTTCAAAACGCCCGCCTTACTTATATATATATATATATATATATATATATATATATATATATATATATATATATATATATATATATGTGTGTGTGTGTGTGTGTGTGTGTGTGTGTGTGTGTGTGTGTGTGGAATGGAATCGACCTAAAATCTTTCCGCCAGAGCTACTTTCTTAAAAGCAGGATTTAATGCAGCAGTCTTAAGTCTTTGTTCTTGTCCTCGTACAATGTGAGCCAAATAATCGACAGAGAAGATATCACGTCCAGGCTAGCTGTTAGTAAATACTGGACATGAATTGATGCCGGCATGTCCAGGCTAGCTATTAGTAATTAATGGATACGAATGAAAGAAAAATCAAAATGAAAATGATATTTTAGAAGATGCTTATTTTCCGGCATTACAACTACCCGTTCAATATCAATGTTAACTGTTTATGACATGAATAAAAAATTTAATAAGGTGGAAACAGCGGCCGTTTTCTTTTTGTATCGTATGTCATCATCATCAATATTTGCTTTGATACTATTAACTTTGTTGGCAGATTTCGTGCGAAGATTTGATAAATGGGTCTTGATCTTTTTAATACATATAAAATGCATTTCTGTTACAACACTGTCTCAAAAGACTAACCGATGAATATTGTCATATTGAAGAAAACGTTTCGATATTGCAAATGAAAAATATCGTATATTATCTTTTTATGCTATCTACTTGACAATCGTAAACATGTGTGTTGAAATTAGTCAATGAATGATCCAAGAATTATACAGATATATGGTGTTGGAAGGTTAAAATAGAAATAGATTTGTCTGGAGTAAATAACTTTCCTGAATATTTTCAGTTTAAAACCCCTGAAAAGTGCTACCACATTCAAGAGACGGATAAATGCGCCTCTAGAAAAATTAGAACCACAGCCTACACGTACACGGTGAAATTTAAAGATTTCAGGTCCGACATACCGCAGAAGAAAGCAAAAGAGTTCATCACCGATGTGTGGGATTCTTTGTTAACCGCAATGAAACGGCAATGTCGAGCCAATGAAGACGATCGCTTGACACTTTCCATTTATCACAACAGTCTGAAGTCCCCTGCTTAGATCGAGTTAGCAGGAAATCAGAATTTACACCTTCCAAAGTCATCGACAAGATGGAAAAGCGACAATGTACATTGCCCACGTTTCTCTTCCCAAAAGGACCGGACAACGCAAAAAAGTGTTATTGGTGAACGACCTTCGTAGCATCAAGCGCAACATAGTCCAAATTAACAACACTCAAGACCAGATGTGTTTCGCCAGAGCCATTGTGGTGGAACGAACGTATGCCGAGAAGAACGACACGACAGAATCGAAAAGAGCCTGGAAAACTACTCGACAATCGGACTGAGCCAAACAACGAAGAGAACCAGAACTCCTGTTACAGCAAGCGGACCTGTCTAAAGACACACCTTGCGGCATTCCTGAAATGGAAAAATTGCAAGACATCTTGGCTCCACGGTACACGTTGAAGGTGCATCCTCAAGAAGTGCACGGACCTCTGTTGTTTCGAGGCAAATATTTCAAACACGGAAAATACATTCACGTTTATCATCACGATGAACATTTCAATACCATTACCAGTATCACAGTATTCCTGGGATACGGTTCGTATTGTGGGAAATGTGACTATAGCTATAACAATCGAAATGTTTGGCCTCTAAACCCTCTCTGGACGAAGGACAACAACGAGTGAATTGTCTAACTTGTCAGCGTACTTTTGTCAGCCCTACCCGTTACCAACAACATCTGAAAACGCAAGGTTTTCAGCAGAAAAGTGCTTGTCAACTACTGGGATTGTGTCCTACTTGTGGACAAGTGATACGTAGCAATAATGCCAAGGCACACCTATGTCCAGGAAAGAAACGATGTCCCATTTGTCACCAAATCGTGGACTTGGAATATGAATGCTACATTAAAAAATACCAACCCCAATAGGAGGACGAAGAAGATGACCAGAAGAAAGGCAATTTCATTTTCTTCGATTTCGAATGCATGCAAAAGACTGACATTCACATTCCTAATTTCTGCGTGGCTTACCGAGCGTGTGAGAAGTGCGTCCAAGAACAGATCTTTAGTCATTGCCCTCACTGCAGCAAGATTCCTGGAGGACGTCAAAAAATCTTTCGGGGACCGAACACGCTGGTCGATTTCACCTAATGGATCTTAGACCCCATCGACGAGACGTGGAGCCAAGAGGACATCGAACGTTATGGAGATTGTCATCGCCATGACACGGTGATGGCTCACAGTTTCTCGGGATACGATGGACAATTTCTCCTGAAATACTATACGGAACAAAGCACCAAACGTCCTAAAGTCACCTTCAACGGAGCCAAAATCATCTCCATGCAAGTGGGACAAGTGCAGTTTAAAGATTCGATGAGTTACTTGGTCATGTCATTGAGCCGAATGCCTAAAACGTTTGGAATGATATAAATGACCAAAGGTTATTTTTTCCGCACTTTTCAATATCGACACCAATCAACACGCCGTTCTACCCATTTTGCCAAATGCTCACTACTACGACCCCGACAACATACGCACAGAACAACGAGAAGCTTTCTACGCTTGGTACCATACTCACGCCTAGGATCCCTTCGACTTTCAGGAAGAAATGTTAAAGTATTGTCAATACGACGTGGACATTTTACGGCGTTGCTCTGGAAAGTTTCGAGAACAATTCATGGAGCACGGAGGGATCTATCCTTTGAAAAGAGCCTGCACCATTGCCAAAGCGTGTTCCTTAGAGTTTCGAAAACGATTCATGCCAAAAACACCCTGGCTATCATTCGTCCTCACACGACGAACTTTGTCAAACGTCAATACTCGGTCAAAGCCATACGTTGGCTACATTACTTGTGCGACAAGGAAGACAAATGGATCCAACACACCCGAAAAGGAGGAGGTGAAAATATTATCGGAACGTATTCGGTGGATGGCGGAGACTTAGAAAACCTTAAGATCGTCTAAGAGTTTAACGGTTGCTTATTTCACAGGCGTCCCATCTGTTACCCTCAACGTGACATTAAAAATCAGTTTTTACAACGTACCATGGAAGACCTTACGAGGTCTCTTGTCAACGGCGCTTGAAGTTAGAACAACAATGATAACAAGTGGTGGAAATGTCGGAACACGAGTACGATTACCGCTTGAAAACCGATCCCGAGTTTAAACGCATCGTGCAAAGTTACTAGCTGGTGAACCCTCTGAACCCGCGGGAACGTTTGTTCGGAGGATGAACGAATGCCACCTGTTTTCTGTGAAACCCGCAGTAGTTTGCTCAGGCATGGATGACATCCGAAGGGTGGTAGCCGCATGGTTTCACGTCAAGGATGACATTAACAATGAAATCAGTAATGAGTCCACGATAACGAGTGACATCGCTTTAGTATCCTCAGGTTTGACACGCATAACATCACTTTCCATGGTAGGTCTTGTAGTAGTAGTAGTAGTAGTAGTAGTAGTAGTAGTAGTAGTAGTAGTAGTAGTCATAGCAAAGTTGCTATGATGTGGTACTGAATTGCTGAGGTCACAGCATACGGCATCCCTGCCATCCAAAGGCACAGCATCGCACTCCACTTGAGAATCACCGAACTTGAATAGTGTTGTCAGTTTGTTAGGATTCATCTTTCTCCCTTGGCAATGGTAGTCACAATGAACTATCGGTCATTGATTTCTTTCCACGGCATTTGTTTTATCATAATGATAAAGGTCGTGGCATAGCAGTCTGTTTTTATACCTCTGTTTTGTCGGAGGTAATAAATCAACTTTTTGCACAGAACTGATCGTACTCCATCGACGTATCCAACTAATTTAGTCACTAGTTCACACACCACACGTCGCAAAGACGTTTCCTCTTGAACCAAGATTTGTTTGTGTAAAAGAGTTTGGTAATCCTCTAAGTCTTCCTCTGGAATTCGGTGTAATATGGCTAGTCTGTAAGAAGTAAGATGAGTAGTAACCAAAGTCTTCTGGTCCTCGGTCAGTTGAACAACGTCTAACCACTGAAGCACTTTCAAATGAATCAGTCCTCTTATGGCATTCAGGTACCATTAGTTCCAACACTGGTGACGTAACGGATGCAATTGTTCTTTGCGTTGGACTTATATTTTGACAAACTCTAGGTAAATGCGTTCTCTCAACTCTAGAGACAAACCAGAAATGTTCTCTTGTAAAGTATGCATCAAGAGATTACTGCGGTCATGGCATGGTAGCCAGTTTTTATACCTTCTTTTGTTGGAAGTAATAAAAATAGTGTCCTCCAAGAATCAGGCAGCACTAGATCGTGTCTAATAGCTTCGTTTATATTTGTGACTCAGGTAGTTTCCAGTCAAACTCATCTGGTCATCGTCGACATGTTTGGAGAAGACGAAGAAGAAATTAAACTGTGGTTTACGTGCAAAGGGCATCATCGTAATGCCAGTGTCATTTACACCACCCAAAATTTGTTTCAACAAAGCAAAGCCCATAGTATCATCAGTCTAAATGCTCATTAAGTGGTCTTGTTTAAAAGCCCTAGAGATTAATCGCAAGTGCTAGTGTTAACCAGTTAGGAGGCTAACACATGCATACGACGATGCCACTTAAACCTCTCACGCCTATTTACTCGTGGATTTAAAACCCACCACCCCCGATTATTTGCGATTAAGTACCCATCTGTTTCACCACTGGTGCCAAGACGGAGGGCCTGTCTTGTACACGTCCCCGCCGAATTCACAAAAAATCTATAAAAGCCTCGGACACTTTTGGTCTGTCTCACACATCGTCAACATGACGTCCCTTCAGTCTCAACTTCCCGTCAAATTGATTCGTGCCTTGTACGTCATCAGTCGCGAAAACAATCCACAAATACGTGCTTGTGTCTTAGAAGCCAGTCTCAGAGAAGTCATACCATGGTTTACGGTGACAGCACGTCAATTACTGCAAGGCATCATTCACATTCCACATCAAACCAAACGCTTTTTGAGAGAAACAAAGTGGCAGATCCCCGCACCGACATTCAAACCAAAGAGCAAATCATTTTGAAACCTGGAGGTAGCGGTTCTTTAGGAGGTGTCATCATTCGCTCCCTCTCAAAATATGATCCCAATGCCCCCAAAGACATCCCCAAGAAGAAAAGACACTCCCCGACCCAAACGTACCCAGAAGAAAAAAGTAGTGGTGTTAAGACCAGGTCACAGCCTAAGAAACAGAAATGTCCCCAGAAAAAGAAAAAAGAAAAGCCCCCAGAAAACAGCTTCTACCTGCAAGAGAGGCATTTCGGCCAGGGCGCAACCTTACATTTCCAAACCACGACCTTCAGTGATGGTGACCGCGTCTCCAGTAGCATCAGGTTCTTCTATGTCTCCCTGTGGATTGTTTGGTAGGTGATATGGGTAGTTAGTACAAGGGGATGTTTTCCATCATGTCTGTGTTTCATGTATATAAAGTTCATCATTCGCGCAATTCAACATTGAATAATTAAAGAAGATGGCAAGCAACCATTTGGACAAAATGAACAAGCTGTAGAAAGTGGTTGATGATATTGGGATGATGGAGGAAATGTTGGTGAGATTGAAGGATGGTTGCTATAATCCCCACCGTCTCAAAATGGAGATAAATAATTTAAGGAAGGCGAAGGAAAGGCTAAGAGAACTAATTAAACAAGAAAAAGAAGAAAAGAAAGACATAGAGGACAAAGAGCAAATGAGAAGATGGAATGAAAAAATAATGAAAGAAGAGGAAAACGAAAAGAGGATGAAAGAGGAGATAGAGGTAAAAGAAGAAGAAGAGGAGGAGAAGAAAGATGAGAAGAAAAAGAATGTAGTGCAGAAAATAAGATGTTGGTGGAGAAGAAGACGAGAACACAGAAATTAGAAGAAAAAGAAGAAGAATCCCAAAGGCCCTTTTCAGAGCAATTCCATTGCCTAGAAAAGATATCTATTCTCTCTTGCCATTGTTGTATATTTGTTTGTTTGTCTGTGTATATGTATATGTATATGTATATGTAGATGTATATGTATATGTATGTATATCTCTGTTTTATTTGTCCCTACCTAGAGTAGCGCGTATTCAGGTCAGCCCTTTGCAACATTGTTACCAGCGTTCCGCCCGAATGAAGGCAGCCACTTGCAACATTGTTGCTAGTGTTCAGTACCTTGACGTCACCATGTTCAATTCCTACTGAGTCTAAACAGTCCCAATCTGTTAAATTCCCGTTTGAGACTATAGTGTAACCCCCCTAAATTTAACACAGAAGTCTACGTGAGACTATATCGTCCCCCTACGCTACTAATGATCTCTTATTTCAGACAGCAGAACGACACGGCATTTGTCCAATTGTACATGGGATATATGGATGTATATCAATCAAAGGAGGTATAAAAAGGTAATAATTTAGTAAAGGTGAACATATTTGCATATATTTGATTTAATGGATAATATAATTTAATATGAAACATAATTTGGTTTATTAATGTGTTGGTTTAAATCAATTACTGATATAAGGTATATACGTATGAGGTATATGATAATCAATTTCCAAGATCTGGTATATAAAAAAATTATTACTAACGTCCTTTTTATAATTGTAAGGTCTCAAAGCACGTAAACTGTAAGATTAAAGAACATAAGCTCACTTAAACTTAAATAAAATGTGTACTACAGTAATAGAATCTGCAACCTAAATGGGGATTAATGCAAGTATGTTCTTTGAGTCTCTGTCTAAATTGTATGCCTACCGATCATTAACAAACCACTATAATAATACTTGGCGTAGAAAGCACTTTGCAAGTGTTAGCCGGGAGCCAAACCGTCCAAAGCCTTTTGATGATTCCTAAATTGCTTGGATTTAGTCCAAATATGAAGACTTTTTCTGATTATCCTTTTAGTAACCTCTTCGTGTACATGTTCACTCTTTAGATATCAGAAACACGAACTATGTTGTAACTAAAGAATTTTCTTATCACCCTATATATATATATATATATATATATATATATATATATATACTACTCTCTCATACTTATATATACTTCATATGTGTGTGTAATGTGTGTGTGTGTGTGTGTGTGTGTGTGTGTGCGTGCGTGCGTGCGTGCGTGCGTGCGTGCGTGCGTGCCGTCCACTTGTTATGTGGCACCTTTGTTTGGTTATCGTTAACTAGGAGATAATCGACCAAGGTTTTTAATGCCCGGATCGAGTAATTAATAAAATAAAATATGAAATTAATAGATTGAATAACAGAGATCTGATAAGAGATATAGAATAGAAAAACACGAACTCCCGTACGTAAAATATAACAAATTTAATCAATTACTTAAACAAAATTAAGTTGAACGTGACATTTGAAGGATTCACTTTCTCTCAAAATTGAGTTACAAAATTTATAAGAAATGGAACTAGCCATTCTGTTATACCGATAAAATGAATCCTATTATAGAATCAAGTGAACGATCGAACTCAGCATGCCTGCATAACTGGTTGCTTCCGGTCCTCTCAAAGTCAACGTTGGTGACAGGTCAGAATCGCCATATTACTTTGATCGTCTCTCTATCTCTCCAGCCTCTTCCGGCTCATCAACTGTAACCCCGTTGTTTGTTCTCCATTCCATTGCGTGGTGCACATATGGAGTAATTTTCCCCTTTGAATACATAACAGCGCGACCTAAATATTTGTCAGTGTTTTTATCTTCTGGAGTCGAACAATAATCCCTATTCTTATTACATTAGATATCGTCCTATCGTAAGTTAACAGAGCTATGGCTAATATATCGTCTTATCGTAATTTAACCAACTAAGGCTAATATGGGTGAGTTCGCAACCTGACGCAGATACACAATCCTATTAACATGAAATTAATGTCTTCCCTAGCAGATAGCCACATACCTAAATGGAACCATCTCATAACTAGACATCTTAGTAAATAGTACTGCGCCCCTGTGGGCTATAAAGGTCTAACTGGACAATCTCAGTCGCTAACCACCGATTTCTCGCTTGAGAAGAATTCAAAACTTAATTATACGAATGAATTAATGGACATCACTCCTTGTACAATATATCCTTGCTAACTAGCAATTCCTTGTCAGAACATTTCCAGATTAAGTAAAATCAATTCCTAGCATACATAATACACATCATTTAAGACAGATAAATTCATATATTCAACCAATCTGTATCAGAAGCAATGCATGAACTCTTCAGAATACACGAGTCATATAACATTTGAGACAAATGCATGCAAACCGTTAACTTCCGAACTCACGGAAAATTGATGCATCAATTTAAAACAAATAAACTCAACAAATAATTGCAAACTGGTATCAATGAATATTTTGTAGCTGGTTGAGACCAAACTTTGTACTTTTCTGAGACTCACTCCCTTTTCTATCAAGCCGAATCTCTTTTAGGAGTTCTCAACTTTCCAGTTACCCCTCCAGTGCACAATTTAACTAATAAAGTAATGTTTACTGATTTCTGAGTCATGCTTCCCCTTCCACAGAAAATCTTGGACTGCCGAAACTTTCGGGGAAGAATACTTAAAACATTGAATTTCGTCCAGGAAGCACCCCCTTTTGTTTAACTTAGTCAATAAAGATTAACTTTATCTAGCCGACAAAAATTTAGCACGGCCATCGAAGCTAGAATAATCATCTTTAGTCCGCCTTTATTAATAACTATTTATGGGAAATTTTATTTTAAGACACTTATTTCAAATGGCTCATATTGTCTCTGGATTGTCTCTTCACTGACATTTTCCTCTACTTAACCCCAAGTTAACGTATGTGTCAGACCGTTAACTTAGTATGCCCTAGTTAAAAATTAATCGTGACCCCACTGTCATGCGATTTATTACGTCGCTAGCCCATACGTCAAAGCTAATTGTTATTATATATATATATATATATATATATATATATATATATATATATATATATATATATATATATATATATATATATATATATATATATATATAGAAGAGAAGAGAAGAGAGAGAGAGAGAGAGAGAGAGAGAGAGAGAGAGAGAGAGAGAGAGACAGACAGACAGACAGACAGACAGACAGACAGACAGACAGACGCTTCTTTCGTGGATTTGCAGTGAAAGAAAAAGAATTTTCTCAAGGGCTCTTGCATAAAGGCATCAAGAAATAGGTATTCTAAGAATCGAATGGCAAAAAAATCTAAAACCGGATTCTGCTACGCAAAGATCCAGTTTCAGTCAATCTATTTTGCAGGGACGACAGCATCAAACTTCTTAATTATTTAAAGTGTTATCGTAAATTTCGACATTTGAATTGGATTGCAGGGCAAGTCAAAGCAATAAATGCATCGTGTGATATAATATGCAGACGTAAGATCTGCAAGAATGCATGTAGAACGCAGATTATTTTTAGCTTCACAATGGCCAAATAATCTGATCGATCCAAGCAGAATTTTTGCGTAGTACCAACCAGTTTTAGAATCTTGTAATAAAGAAGTAGCAAAATCATGCTGTCAAATATCTTTGCAAATGATTCTTTAAATCTCTTGATGGGTATGTATGTATGTATGTATGTACATAATACGATAAATGTTCAAAACCAAATTTGTCATTGAGGTCTATGTCGCGACACGGACTTACGAAGGATCGGTAGATCTATTTGTATTGTTCATCATTTTGCGAAATGTTTATTATAAGTTGATCATACAACTGACGTAGCAGGAGATAAGATAAGAAAATCGCCTAAATCAGATTGTTTATATACAATCGCCCCAGTATGAAAATTACGTAAGCAGACAAGAAAAACATATTGGTGAAACTTCATTATACTGTAGTACAGTCCACTACAGTCTGAACATATGCTATGGAATTCTTCAGTAAGCGACAATCTATATTCTGAAGTGCGTTGGTGTGACAGGTATCAAAGTTAGTGATCAGCGAATAAGTAATAAAGACACTGACCTTCAAGATATTACATTTGTGTATTTGGTGTTCTTTGCTCTGTATTAAAATGCATTTAATTTATAGTTTGAATTCTCACCTCTGTCTGCGTGGGTTCGAGTCTTGCGTTCGGCCAATGTGGGTATGTGAGAAAGCTTGCCAGTATCCTCTCGAGGGTCAGTGGTTCTTTCCGTAGTTTTCCCGGGTTCTTCCTCCACCACTGATACTGGCCACCATGTATAGCCTATCTTGTGCTGAAAAATGGCGTTAAACCCTACAACAACGACAAATATAGTTTAAATCTGATGACTGGGAAACTATCAATAATCAGGAGCCAGTTAGATGCCGGGTTATGCAAGGGACGTTACTCTGATATCGCGTTAATACCGAAAAAATATTTTTACGATGACATATACATGTCGTAATGTTAGGAACTTGATATATATTCTGCTCAAATTAAAAATCAGTCTGAAATTTAGAGGCTACTTCAATGGCTCTCATTCTGTCACCTTTAGCATCCAACAACATCAACTTATCTGAGAAGATTAAAACAAAACATATACAACCACTTGTGATAGAGGTGGCACCAGAGTTGTCGGTGAGAATGGACACCCAAAAATGAGCGTGAAAGTACTTGTCGACCACAGACTGTTTAAATAAAACCAGGTGTTACAACGAAAAATATTAATTCCTGTACAATATTTTTTTTTAAGTCGACACCTGTCAGTTGCGAAAGCCACAAGAAAACAACATTAGTTTACTTCATATTTGGACTCACGTTTCCTACCATAGATTCGATCTCTTGCTTCATGACAAATATGGTAATCATGTGATCTAGCTCTTGCATAAAATCATTGGAAATCATAAAACAACAAACTGGTTAACCGATTCGTTGCAGTGATATAGATTTTAAGAAGTTGTAAATTTTAACTGAGGAAATGGGATACGGCAATGTTTTGAAAAAGTGAAATTCACAGGTGTATTTTTAAAATAGAGTTCTAGCTAGCAGTTTCGACAATTTCTCGAAATAAAACCGGTGATACAGAATTATTAACTTAAAGTCATCCTGTGTATATAAGATAAGCACACGACTGGTACGCTTGATGATACTGAATCGTATCTCACCTGTCTTGGAAACTATGACAAAAGTTTCTGTTCGTGAAAATGTTGCTTTCTTCCAAAACAATAAATTTTATATATATATATATATATATATATATATATATATATATATATATATATATATATATATATATATATATACACTTTCCTTTCCAGATTCCCCAACGAAATGTTACGAATAAATTGTATCATAAAATCCACTATCTTATAAATACCCGCCACACAACCAGTACCCATGGAACTGAGAACAATATTTATTACCTCATTTCAAGCTCTCTATATTATGTTTGCAGTAATATACAGGCATGAAGACAGACAGGTGCCTCTGGTTCCTTCAGCTGAAGGTACTGAGGTTGTTGTGTTCGATTTCGGAAGTGATTTATGTTTTACGGAACAGTAAAACAAGTTGGCGATTCAGTTCCGAAGCAACTTAGTAAAGTGGCTTGCCCCAGAACACCTCACTGTAGCCCACATTAACTTCTTAGATGAGAGGGTTCTTTTCTGTAGCGATTCAGATGTTATGGTCGGTATCGAAGACTTCTGGAAATGTCACTAGATCCTGCTTCATCTCCACTGATTTTGGATGTTATTAAAATGATTATGCAGAAGCAGTAGACATTGGTTTTGTTGTAAATGTCAAGGTACCGAAATGACAGGATATTAAATCATCCAATAAAGTACAAAATCTGTTTTAAATGGTCGTGCATATTGTTTGTTTGTATAGTCTTTCTGAGTGATAAAACCAGGCCCGGTGCGTGGTGTTTTTCTTGTGTTTGCGATGAATGTTTGGCGCCTTTCCAGGCGCCCTTCCAAAATTTTTTTCAAATAAATTGCGAATAAAACGAACAGGAAATCAAAAGGAGCCTGTGTGCATCGCGTACTTCGCACACGCAACTAGCCGGTCTGGATAAATCGGTAAGTTGTTGTTGTTAAAGTATTTATTAAAGTTCTTCATTCGTGGCTGCTACTCTCAACTTTTTTGGGGATAAATGAGTAGTACAAAACAGTCGGTGGTGGAGTGTTCTAAAGCGATCGCCTTTACTGATAAACCTCTGCCCGCGTGGGTTCTAGTCTCGGGCTCGGCCACTGTAGGTATATGAGAAAGCTTGCCAGTAACTTCCCATGGGTTGGTGTTTCATAACGGTTCTTTGTCCGTTTCTTCCACCACCAGTTATACTGGCCGCCATGCATAGTCTATTACGCGCTTTAAATTAAGACCAAAACAAAGACAGAAACAACAAAACAGTAAAATTCAATGATGCCGTTCTTCCTTGTATATGTTAAATGCTTACCACGTTCTTTATCACAGCTTTGTTTCAGTTGAACCAGAATGTGAATATGTAGAGAAAATAATATAATTTAATCATGGGACAAACAGGACTTTTTCCATGTATTTTGGGAATATTGCAGTCTTCCGTATAAAGCACTTCATTTCGTCATTGATGTGAACTCTGAAAAATAAAGAGCATTTTCCTAATTGCTTTCTTGTGACAAAACGTTTCAAAAATTGAGTGATTAGTGCAATAGGATAACACGTCCACATAAAATTGCCAAGTACAGATCCAAACATCAAAATAACAGTAATAGTACTTGAAAATGTCTTCCAGTCTTGCGTAGCATGACATAAATATTATGCCACAACATAAAATACGAAGACAAAAACCTAATAAAACTGCAAATTCATGTACTACGCTCTCTTTTCACCTGCGGCTTGCAACGATATCAATATATAAATCTTATTTTACGAAGTACATACATGTTTTACATCTACTTGTACATTATTTACATGTGAAAATGTTGCTGATACCTCTTTCAGTCAGCCACGTACATAATAATGAGACCAGTTATTTATTTACAAAGAAGATCTTGCCCGCATAATGTATGATGGGTATTTTAAAAGTTCTGAATATTATTGCGTTTTGCAAACAATCTTCCTTGTTAGTGCTCCGCTGCAAAGATTTTTAGTCTGACTATCCAATGTGTTCATTTTTTATGGCATTTATACAATGGACAAGTACACTTCCATCTACATGGCGGCTTTCAAATTTTCTGCAACTTCCACAATAGGAGCTGAATCAAGCCTAAATGGAGGATTGGCAAAGTTTGGATACTGTGCTACTTCAGGAAGTCAAACTAGTGGATGTGTGCACCGGTTCTTTGTCTTGGAGTAAATGGATACAGCAGGTACCGGTGCGTGTTTGTATAGTTTGGTAGTGTTCCACAACTTTTCGCAACAATTTGGAAACTTAATAATGTTAAAGGAGACTACCACAGTTAAGCTCAGCTACTTGGAAGACTGGACCTTTGCTTCCAAAAATAATGCCGATAAAACTGTCTCTGCTCGTTTTCTTCTAGCCAAATTTTATTATTTTCTCTTATGTCGGGTTCAAAAAATAGATCAATGTTTCATCAGGTATCACAATCGGATTTAAACTGTCATGGTCACTCTTTTCCTATATGAACATTATCTGCTTGGCAATTTCTTTTTATTTATTTGCTTTGTTGTCCCCGTAATAGGTTGACCATTGGGTCGGGGAACCATCCCAAGGTCATAACACAATCTCACATAATCTCGCGACAATAAATATAGTGTAGGATAAAATAATACACACACACATGCAAGTACACAATCATGTAGCATAAAATCTCTTTCTAGATAGACAAATACAAGTATTCGGCGTTTAGGTAACATAGACTTTGTGATATTATAGTCCTTTGTTCCTGTTTACCCATCAAATCAGACTCAATGAATATTATTGGGTTAGCTTTAAGATTATAATACAAACATAATGACAGTTCATACACTATAACATGATGTTATTAAACATGCATTTGAATTATAACACATAATTACTAGATACTGGTGGAATAATGGTTCCCACTGTTCTCGAATCAACACTGTTCTTTCTTTTCAAATTGGTTGCAATATATTTTTCCAGATTATAGTGGTCTTTACAAAAAAACTTTTAACCCATCTAGTCTTGGCATATCCCCTTTAATTGTACATATACATTGTAGTATTTGGCTAGATGAAAACAAAAATGGCTGTTCATGTATTCAGTTTTTCTTGTACCTCCCAATATAAGTTTTTACACCTGGCACAATATATATATATATATATATATATATATATATATATATATATATATATATATATATATATATATATATATATATATATATATATATGTTCTCTTTATTCTAAATCCAGTGAGACAAATCATTCCAGATTCAGACTGCCTGGCAATTTCAACCCTAGCGTGTTTTGTTCAGCCGGCAACAAATGCGGGACCCATCATACACAAACCTTTCTGTGCTTCAAAAAGTTATTCAGTATCTTACAAGTACCTTATGAATCATTGCCTCTGATAATTTAAATATCTTCCAATCTCATTGGAACATCTTCGTTAATAGGGCAGGTTACGAAATGTATGGATGTGATGTCATTCGTAATGACCTCATGCCTAAAAATATCTACACTTGGGAAGTGCCTTAAGGACTCACGGTACTAATTCAGTTCCCATAGGAAACCTATACATAGAGGATCTCAAATGGGTAACGATTTAATATTGAATTTATGAAACAAGTTGAATAATGTCCAGCTCTTGCGAGCCTTGGCGAGCAAAAGCTGGATATTATTTAACGAATTTCATAAATTTAATATTAAATCGTTACCCATTTGAGATTCTTTTTATCACATAGTTTTATTTCAGGGGAAATTATTTAGATAGAAGAACGAATAATTTCGTCCATTCTGACAGACACTGTACCTTTCATTTGTTGTGTGTAAAATATAGTCCCCAACAAAGTTAAAATAATAAAAGTATATTATACATTTTGATAACTATAAATCAAAGAATAATCGTCCATCCAAATAAACAGAACATTTTACAAAAGGCAAAACATTTCTTAACACAAAATGTCTAATGCATGTGATTTCACATTGTTTGATACGGTGCACAGTACCGGTTGGGTTGGTCTACACAGCACAGTGACAGTGTTTACGTTGAAATTTTCCACATCACAACTAAACGTTACATTGTTGCGATATTTTTGTGAGAAGATTACTGGATGCAGACATACACATATATACGGCAATGTATTTGTGACCGGATATTTGCAGTATTTGATTCGGAACATTGGATTGTACAGAAAACGTAAACAAATCTTTTTTTGAGTCGGACTTGGATTACATATTTACCGCGTAAATATGCTGTATTTTGGATAAAGTTCTGTCAGCTGGGGAGACCGGTTTATGTCTACATTCTTCTGTGACCAAATGTGAGTTTATTTACTTCAGTAAGTTCACATTTAAACCAAGCTTGTATATAGGGTCAATTCCATGCTACAGATATACTGCCCTTCCATCCCCACCTTCGTTATCATCTAAGCAATAGTTTTACTTGTTGTTATTGTTCTTGTCTTGGGGGTTTTGCCATTGTTCATGTTATGATATGTTATACATGACATAACAAACCCCTGTGGGGGTAAATTGGCAATATTGAGACTGGACGAGACCATTTTTTCCCAATTCCCTTTCGTGAGTCGAATGAAAAAATGGCGGCCAAAAATGTTCATTCAAAGCAAACAATTCCAGAAGGCGGGGTTAAAAAAGTTTTCCCACGATCGCACCCAATCAGTAAAGAGAATACTGCACAATAATTTCATGGGCTTATTTGGACCAATCAGAATCACATAAAGTGATAAGTTCACACGTATAATATCAAAAATATGAAACTGTACACACTGTAGGCAAAGTGTACCGACTATGTGATAAAAACACAATATTATAATTTCAAAACTTTAAATTTGTGAATGATCATGATCAAACCTATATTTATCATTAAAGACACAGCCTTTGTTGTCAAGTCCTGTTCAGAGAAAACAATATGAAAACCATAGGCATTTTCAGTAATTTGAGCCACCGTCCTATAATACATGCAAGAAAGGCCGGTATACTGGAGCTGAATGCACTTCATACAGTAAGACTGTCAGACGTTAAGTTCAGGTTTTCTATAGGTAATAAATGGTACTAAGACGTTAGACTTTGAGTCTACATCAAGCTATAGAATTTTATTAAGATGGAATGTCACACCAACGTTTACATTAACAGTTTTGCTCTCAAATGTCTTGGTAAATTGTTCTTAAAATGTATACTATTCGTCACGAATACATTATTTCCAGAACAAAAGTTTCAAAAATACTCTGAAGCAATGTCACGTTCATATCTACCTGCCTCAATAATATATTTATGGCTATAAAATCTTAATATAGAATTAGCCACCCTAACACCAGCCACCTCTTATAGAACAAATAGAGCACTTTACCTGTGGGTGACAAAATAAAGTATAGGCAATGTTCTATTCACATGAAAAAGAGGAATATATACCGACTTCATAGAAGGAACATTTACATCTGAGAAATTTACACGTGGAAAAGAACGATACGTTGAAAACTACTCCGAAAATGTCTTCACATTTGTTCCTAAGTTCTATGGAATTATCTCTGCAACGATGCATTAAGTACCATAATATTGGACAATAATTAAAATAGGATGACTTACTGTCTGTATACTGCAAATGACCTACATTTATACCCGTCTGTGGCAGCATATATCAAATGTGAAAATTTCGTGAAAGCCACGCAAGCAAAAATTTTATTTTATTCTGTTCTAATATTAACAGTATGATCAGCTGCTTCGAGGCAAATACCTCATGTGACACATATAAATAGTCTATGTATGTAAATGCCGTATAACATTTACCAGACTGAAAAGTAATTGCACCAACCAATATATATATATATATATATATATATATATATATATATATATATAAATATATATATATATATATATATATATATATATATATATATATATATATTGTTACGAGTCTGTGCTCTTAAAGTAAGTAACAGACAAGATTGAAGACAACAAACTTTGTAAAATTTAACAAATAATTTATTTCCCTAGAATACAAAGTGAAAAATGAGAAAAAAGAACTGATGGTATTGCGAATTATATACAAAATTAATCCAAGAATTAAAGACACAAGCCCTAGTTATAAAAAGCCCTGAGTAAAACTCAGTACAAGTCCAGAAGAGATTCAAAATTGAAAGCGATGACGTGTCTGTTATATCCTACGAAGTACTGATGTATCAACAGTCTCTTGTTGAATCACAGAAATATTATTCCATGTTTGAATTCAGTATAAAATTCCAATGAATGTGTTTATCCAAGAATTTTGTTAGAGCACTTTTGTATCTCCAGAGAAAATAATAACTTGAATTCAATAATTTGAAGAAAATAAAATTCAGCCCAAACTGGTCACACCATAATACAACTTAAAGTACTAGATGTTAAATCACGACTGGTAAAAACCTCACAGTCACAAGATAATATAGTTCTCTGTTTGACCTCATGTCACAATTAGCATTTTCTAAAAGCAACCATTACCTAATGGAAAATAACCTTCTACAATGATCTAATGAGCCTTGTTTATTTGCAACACAATAACCTGCAAAATTCACTTGGGAATCTCCAAAACCCTGTCCCTGATCAACGTATTTACTCCTTCTCGTTTACCTGAATAATAATTCTGTTAATAAGCTCATACACATAGAGAATAATGAAGCTATTATTAGTTGTTTATATAAATGAAATTTAAAAAATCAATCAGGTAAAGCAGAAATGAAATACGATATCGACTTGGACGAAACCTTAAAATTGCACTCAGATGTAAAGAGGATACAGAATAATTTGGAGCATCTATCTAAATTACCCAGTAACTAACGCGTCGAAAGTATGCCGTTTATTCATAATTGCTTTAAATTACTCGGGAAAGAGGGTTTATTGTTGCTTTTAAAAGCCTTTATTAGAATATTTGCAGATATCAGTGATCAGAACAGGGCCAGTTGCATACTTTTTAAAAGCACTGTGCCGCTGTAGATTGAATTATTGCATTTGCCCCAAAACATATTTGTCCATACCTTTGAGACGTAGCTACATTTCCATAATCTCTGTCCTTATTAAATGGTTGCAAAGCCGGCTTCTACACAAGAATCCATTTCAGCTATAATCTATATATAAAGTACTGTTCAATTTTGCGCATAGTTATTGCCTAACTTTGACCGTCACATAAATTGCATACGAATTAGTGACCAAGCTAATTCTTCTACAAATGGATTTGATTGAATTGCATGCACATAAATCGATTTATCGAAAATTAGAATAGTAAGGCTGTTACATTATCATTACGCTGCTAATCTTCTAGCCGCCAAAAGAAGATCGTGAATTGTAACAAAGTAAGGTTTTATTCTTCGATGGATTTAAAAAAAATAGTGTTTACCTTTAATGTAACCGGATAAAATAATAATATAGACTTATTTAAAGTGAGCTCATTTACAAACGGTAATATCTAAAGGTGCCCACCGAGCTCGATAATTTCTTTTGGCGTACGGCGGTTGATTCTGAGTGCTTAATGTTTTTCAAAACTTAGTCCTCTGGGAACAAACAATATTGTTTTTAAAATTTGGGTGCATTAAAGTCCAGCTATATTTTTGTGTTTATTTACTTTTTACGTTTTTCTTTCCTGACTAGGATGCATATAGCTCATCATCGTATCTTTTATGAACAATTATATTATTTTAAAGCAAAACGTAGAGAACTATATAGCTCATAAGTTCTGAAAAATGAAATATGCCTACCGTGCTGTGGCACCTCACCTCCTCAGACATGAAGCTGCAAACGACTGATTTAAAGTGCATTAATATAAAAGGCAATAATTTTGCTGTGGAAGAAACCATTCTTTCCTCCGAGTTTCCAAATTAGTGTATCAGCCTCAACATCAAGGCACACACTGTCCAAAGTTAACAAAAACGTTTTAAAATCAAACAGTGAGAAGGTACGTTATGAGAGACTGCCAGGCTAAGATATATGCGATCTACGATAGTAGTATCGATTTTTTTTTTTTTTTTTTTATTATTTTTTTGTTTTTTTTGTTTTTTTTTTAAATCTTCAAATATCCTACCGAACTTTCTAAAATAAGGATTCTCTCTGTCAGACTTTAAATATATCTAATTAGTAACGCGTCTTAAGACATCGATATTTATCAATGTTCACCTACTTGTATTGACAACATGCATGTAAATATTACAAAACCATAAGATACGTCAGGTAAGTATAACATTAGATTCTGCCCAGCCTGTTACGTCTTTAATGCCCATATTATCCCCTTTATATATATATATATATATATATATATATATATATATATATATATATATATATATATATATATATATATATAGTTTTACATTTTCCCATGGGGCCCCGAGTGGCCGAGTGGTCTAAAGCGTTACGGATCACTGCCATCTCACCTCTGTCTGCCAATGTGAGTATGTGAGAAAGCTTGCCAGTAGCTTTTCGTGGGTCGGCGATTCTTTCCGGGGTTTTCCCGGGTTCTTCCTCCACCATTTATACTGGCCGCCATGTATAACCTATCTGAAAAATGGCTTTAAATCCTACAACAACAACATTTTCCCTAATAATATCCTTATAAAATGTCCCGCACAATTTGCTATATAAATAATTTGTATTTGTACACATACCCTTTGAAAAAGGCTGAGTCAAAAATATTAAACCTTAATTGCAACTAATTGTTTTACAGGATTAAACTGCTTTTGACCGTAAGGGCTTACTGTAATTATTTAAAGTCCCTTGCAGAATTAGATTCTGCTTAATATTCTTCTGGAGTATCTTAATGTAATTTATTAAACTGTTTATTTATTCAAACGTTTTGACAGCGTCACTGACTGGTCAGACTAGCATGATCGTTCGACCGGTGCCTAACTACTTTGCAAGTGATTTATCAAGATTTATACTGAACAATAGTTGCTAAAATGCATCAAACTTTAAATTTTGAGCTGAAGTAAATTTATAAGAAACCCTGAATAATCGATTAATGATAATAATTTTAAAAACTTTATGAAAAAAGATACAATATGCCTAATCTTTCACAACATTTAACAACTGATACAACGTGTCAAATCCGTCATCCATATATCTCCAATGTAACAAATGATACAACGTGTCAAATCCGTCATCCATATATCTCCAATGTAACATGACTGCAGATATTCTTCTGTAGGAATCGCCATATT
The DNA here is from genome assembly GCA_016617855.1 of Megalonaias nervosa. Classification (NCBI taxonomy): domain Eukaryota; kingdom Metazoa; phylum Mollusca; class Bivalvia; order Unionida; family Unionidae; genus Megalonaias; species Megalonaias nervosa. The sequence goes on along the minus strand of JAECUM010012606.1, from coordinate 14,746 downwards.
TTAAGAGACCCCTTCGTACAGTTATAAACTATTTAGTTGATATGGAGTAAGTGGAACATAAATGAAAACAAAATGTTTCAGAGGATAATATGGAATGACCATAAAAAACGGACAAAGAACAATTTGCAATTAATTGGGAATGATTTGTCATGGAAATTATATTGTCCTCTTTTTACATGCTACTTTAACAAAATATACAATTCAGCATTTTACAAGCTGGTATTAAGTTTCACGCTGTAGAAGTCTACAAATGCACCTTGGTTGCCGTATGGCCAACTTTGGTCATTAAGAAATATCAAAGCAGTGGTCAGATCGATTATTTTAATCGAGGTATGAGAACTCGTCCACCCTCCTTCTTGGTTGGCATATGTCTGTGCAGCAATATGAAGGTAATATTAATCGCTGCACTAAAAACTGTTTAAAGTCATTTTAGAGTATTGTGACATCAAACATAATATGGAGCATATTAAGATTCCAAACTCTGATCACACGTGTTTCTGTATGTTTGTGTTGATAACGTCGTTTATTTCTTATAGGACAGATAAGTTCCGTGTTAAGAGACGGTAAACGTACATTACTGAGATCAGGTAACAGTTTTGCATATTTTAACATTTCGCAGAAAACTAAGACCGCAAACCATGCCTAACACCAGCGTTGCATGAGATAAATTATTATCAACTGTCCATTTCTGCTGAATTACATTATTCATGATAAGAGAACACCTGTAAAACATTAGCACACGGCGGGACTTTAGCAGCTACATATCTCATGTTGTTTTATATTCGATGAAGATTTCTATGAGTGGGGATGTTAGAAGCATAAACATTTATTGGATAGCATATACAACTTTTCTTCCCACCGCAACTTTTTACAAATGGCGATTGTAGTTTTGTAGTACTTTTAAAAAAAAAACGGAATTTTGCTGCATGTGTGAGACCAAATAGGAGTTAATGTGCTAAACAAAAATACAGTTAAAGATTAAAGAAGTCCATAAACAGCCCAAACAAATGAAGAATGATAAATAAAATATAGCCACGATTACGGTTTGAAGGTGAATTAGTATTAATTTATTCAAAACTGTGTTACTCCTAGAGTATACATTCCTGTACATTAAAAATATTTCTTCCTTAGCTCAAAAGCAATGAAAAGTATTGCTTTTTATCGCAGAAATGAATGTGAAAGGTATACCTTTATTCTTAACGCCTCCACCGACTTTTTGAATTTCTTGAGAACTAACACTTCCAGCCGATAGGTTACCATATTACGCGTTTTTTTCATTTCTATACTGTTGTTGCTTGGGGGAGGGGGGTTGTTTCGTTTTTTATTTATATTTTTGTGTTCAGTTATATGTTGTTGCTTTTCGGATTTTACTTTGTTTTGTTTTTGTTTTTTATTTGTCTTTTTTGTTCGTTTGTTTTTCTCGGGCATTCTTTTACAAGAAAACAACCTACATAGGCCTCAGATCGTCCTTCTCTAAAATGTTATGTGTCAGCTTTATTTACATAGAATATAAGTTTTACTACCCGACGTTTGGACATTTTCAATCCAATCGAAAGAAAACACATGCAAAAAACAATTATGAAAATGTTTGAAGCAATTCTTCTGTACTGATGGACCTCTCAGAATGGTCACTTCCTGGTATAATTTGGGTGTCGCTTGTATCTTCTTATTGAGAATTTAGAGAAATATGATTATTATCAGATATGTTTGTAATTTTACCCGTTATTGTTCATGTTATTACAACAGTTTCGGTTTCAAGATAGCGTGCATTTACCCTCAATCAATGTAAATGAGAGTTTATTAATTGACATTATCCAATATCAAATGTGATCAATCAACGTGCTGAAATGTACTTAACTCGATTGCTTGACAGCAACTTAACAGCTGTTCGAATGCAATGCGTAGGCAGGGAGACTATTGTTCGATAACGATACATAAATAATCCAGGCAGTCTACCCTCTAGCGAAACCTACGAGGTATTACGAACAATTCGTCTATTCATCATGTGCTGACGTTCCGTACTTGGGTTTGTTTGTTTAAAATATGGTCACCATTAAGTCACCACCGATAAAACCTAAACATGCCGGAAATCATTTCATATCATTAAAGTGACTTTCGAATTCGTATCCACTCGAGATAATCAGACTTTGGCCGCTGGAGAGCTGTTAGCAGAAGAAAAAAAAAAACATTCAAAATAAGCAATTATTAGAGATAACAGGTTTACATGTTCTCACGGGTATAACTAATGCAGAAAATCTTGATATTGATTAATATCACATGTAATTAAAATGGAATTATAGATGTTACATTCTCATGAAACTTTTGTATAATTGTTTATAGAGAAACTGATTTTAAACATTAACGGTGTACATGAAAAATTTGTCGTAATAAATACACATTTTTTCCGAATATTTATGTTTTTTCTTAATGCTATGTATCTAAAGTTCAGCTTTCAAGTGACTCTGGCATCCGGAGTGTAAATTACTCAAAGTGACACGGCAAAGTCAAAATATCCTCTAGTTTGCTACTTTCCATAGGCATCACTTCCTGCGCAACTTTCGCAATAAATCTTACTGTATTACATGCTTTTCTCTATTCGTCACAAATTCTTCAAACTTCTCCAATTTAGATGCTCCGGGAAATAGGCTCATACAATAATATCAGTTTATTTCATGCTGGTGCTTGATAGTCCAACGGACGCAGTCATATGTGTTACGTGTAGGCTCGTACAAAAGTAACAAAAGAAAAGAGTGAAGCCAACAAGCTTTGTATATTTTAACAAAATAATTTATTTCCCTAGAAAACAATGTAAAAATTGGAAATAGGACTTACGGTTTGTGAACATAATCCAAAATTTAATCCTAAAATTGAAAAATATAAGTCCTATCACTAAACAGTTCTAATTGAAACCAGGTTCGAATCTCGATGAAATTCCAATATGGAGGCGATGACGTCAGATGGGGTCGCTGTACAAATGACAACAATTCCTCCTTGAAACACAATTTATAATGTTCTGTTATAATTCCAGAATAAATTTCCACTAAACGTCTTTGTCCCAGAATTTTCATAAAGAAAAGCACTTGTTTTGTTTTCTAGAGAATGAATTATTAAATTCCAAAAATTAAATGAACTTCAAAACAATCTGACATCAACAATTGAAACACCTTGTACCCTCAAGGTGTAACGATACGACTTTGACTAGATCTAGTAGAAAAATGGCTGTTTTAAGCCTCGATTTTAGATCACATGGTGGCTCACGTGACAGGCTACGTGATTTCTAACTTGAACAGCGCAATAAAAAAATGACAATTATCACGTAGCTAGAATAGCTCTATCTAAGAATCAGATTCCCTCACTGAAAATAAATTAAAAAACAAAGGCTGTTTACAACTTAGCTAGCACGTGGGCCGAAAATGATATTGGTAATAGCCAGTCGTTATCACTCGATGTTTACAAAATCGATGAGCTAAAATTAGTGCTGAAGTAACGTTATATTCTAACCAGGACAAGTCAATTTTCCGAAAAAGAGATTCAAATCCAATGAAAATTATCATTAAAATAAAATGTAATGAAACAAAAATTAAATCAAAAAGAATTTTAAAACTAACACACAAGTAATTTAATTACATATACGTAACATGTGGAAGTGAAAATTTGATTTCCTGTCTCATCTTAAGTACATACTTTCTCGGAAGTCTGTCCTTCAGTATTTTATTTGGATAAAGTCCAATTAAAAATCAGCATATCACGTTCAAATGCAAAATGGCACGTATGTTAAAAATTAGAATCTCAGCAGTTATAATACCGTACTTTACAAATAATCAGCATGCACAATTTGAAGCTGTTTAATTAGAAACAGAAGTTTTACTTGCGATTAGGAAATGTGTCCGATAGAGGAGAGGAAAAATGCCTATACAAGAATATCTTGCTATGGAAAGATCACTGACTGATCCAAAATCTGGGCAATTTTATTTTCAATATAAACTATGAGTAGTAAGATAACGTAAATTTATGTACCAATGATAACGTAAATTTATGTACCAATGATAACGTAAATTTATGTACCAATGATAACGTAAATTTTTGTACCAATGATAATGTAAATGTATGTACCAAATGATAACATTAATTTATGTACCAATGATAACGTAAATTTATGTAAAAATGATAACGCAGATTTATGTACCAATGATCCTGGTTATATACTTCCTTTTTTTAAAGACCATTTGTAATTTGATATCAACCTGCCATGGAATTGGATAATTGAAACTTTACGCATCCCTGTATTCGTGATGATTTTTATTTTTTCTAGTCCTTATATACTGCTTCTAGTAACTGTGCAATGTAATTTTTATCTTCCTAGATAAAATTCGAAATCTATGTTATCAACTATTGATTCCCTGCAGAGCAAGAATTAAGATGCGTCTCTACCAAAACGGCAACATTGCTGCCAGTAATACACAACTACACTGCCTGTTTGATATATAGCGTGTTCGTGCTTTGCAGACTTTCCAGATTGGTTCTCCCGTGTAAGGTTCAGTCTATCATCTTAAATTCTGAGTTATGGAATCAGAGGATCAATACCAAAATCAAGAAATGTAAATGATCTCTAAGCTGGTGAGTATTATTCATATCTAAGACACGCTACAGTTTGTGTAAGATGTACTGTCATAGTACAAGAACCCCTACGCTGGAATAAATGTACTTAACAGCCACACACAGTGACCAAAGTATACAATCAAGTTTTCTTCGCAGGCTGATGCGGCTTCATATGTGTATATACAAACTCTCCCTTATGACCTCAATAAGTCAAACTTTGCAATAGTAAGAGTTATTTCCCTTACATAACTTTTGTGGCCCCTTTCTGTAATTTTACGTCTCAACGTCACAAACTACATATAACTTTAATGAAATGGAGAAAAAAAAAAAAAAAAAAAATAATTGTCTTTCCCATTTTATCAACAGAAGCTGCTTTCTGGAATGATTGGTATGACGTAACGTGTTTTCATCCTGTCTTTGCCAGAGGTACAAAAGTCGATTTTGTTACAGTGGAGGTTATGACTAAATGTATCTCCTTAACGAAGCAAATGCAGATATTCAAAGATAGTCATATACAATCGAAGCAAGCAAAATAAAAGCTGCAAACTCAGAGGATCTGCGGTTTCATAAAATAAAGATAATGGGAAATGAGAAGACAAAAATGTTTGCATGGGACTTAGCACAATCATATGTACGTATGCTGATGTTGATCAGAAGGTTAGATGACTGGATAGCAAAGTTATCTGCTGAAGACAAAGATGGAAATAACGGAAACAAATATTAATCCAGAAATAATCTGCAATTCTGATATGTCGGAGGTTGCACGTAAGTCTGAAGATTCATTGTTTGACCAGAGATTTATAATTCCTGTGTCGACGCAGTTTAATGTTCTTATATATATATATATATATATATATATATATATATATATATATATATATATATATATATATGTGTATGTGTGTGTGTGTGTGTGTGTGTGTGTCTGTGCATGTATATATATATATATATATATATATATATATATATATATATATATATATATATATATAAATGTCATAATCGTGTATCATTGATTCATAATAATTCAAAATCGTTCAATTTAACAGTTCAACTTATTAGATTCGAGGAAGGGGTAACCATATGTTGCTCAATATTATTACATTTGATTTATAATATATACCTGGAAATTAAAGTACAACCTCGTAAAAGGAAGTTAAAATTTTGGAAAGATGTTAGAAATTTCACAGATCATCGTGTAGAATGTGTGGATATCCACCCACCGACTCCTCTCCAACCACCACCACCCAGAAATTGTACAGATTTGTATTGTTGGTTTTGCTGCAGAATTAGTAAATTCTAATTTACTTCAAAACAATTCAAACTTTCGAATTAGATTACTGTGTCTCCAGAGCATACCCGGATGGAAATTTAATGACGTTATGACATCGTTTCTAAATGCGGCTACAGGTCTGCTTATTCAATCGGTAAAACAGATACACCTAGCTCTATGTGGCAGTGCTCTACGATAAAATGAAAGGAATTGAATATTGAGTTTATTTCCGATCTCATGCAAATATTGCCCTTTGAATGCTTTGAATATCTATTATCTAATTCGAATAGTCTGTTTAGAAGCAAACTAGAATTTAGTCAAAATATACAGGGCCGGATTGGGGGAGGGGGTGTCCTGGGTTTCTTGAGCCCCGGCAAAAGAAAACCACACACACACACACACAAACACACATACACAACAGTACAAGCTGTGATTTTAAATTTGACCATCGGATTTTTGCTCACATGTATTGGGTATTATGCACACTTTCAGTAAATAGACACATTGGCTTTTGCTTTGGTGCCCTCTCCAGGAAAGTCAGGGCCCTTTTGAAATTTGCACCCGCCACCCAACACTTGACCTGATCCAGCCCTGATATAAGACCCCAAATATAGATTAAAAGTATATAGCGTGATAGTCAAGGTCTACTGCTACTACTAGTACTACTACTACAACTACTACTAATGTCGCTGCTACTATATTTTTGATGAGACTCTAAAATATTAATGATTCCATTTTGCATGCATTTCATTTTATTTACCGAATGTTATTTTGTACTGTATGATGCACTTTTTTATATCAAAACCAAAAAATAAATATATTTTGTCTGGTGACGTTTTAATGGAAGCTGATGTTATCTATTCTTGGTAGACTGGTCTCAATTTCTTCCAATGAAGACATCTTCAGATAAAACAAAACATCGATAAACCAGTCTGGCATTTTGGCGACATACTTCTAGATTTGCGCGCAACTTATATTAGGTAGATCAGTAATCTTCATTTTCTCATTCTTCAATTTGGCAGTGTAATCGGGCAGAAAGCAGTGGAATTCCATCTTGAGCGACTGTCTGCCCCTCTTGGCAGTATTCATGAATCATGTACTGATTAATAGGATTGTATGATAAAGAAGTAAACGAGTATTTACTTTATTATTCGGAGATCTGGGTACCACCGTACATTTCATCAAGCACAACGTGGCTGTATAACCACCAATGATCAGTCGTTACATCCAGATGCTTAGGCTTAGTCAGCCTCAAATATTATTATAATTCAAGTGCTTCCATTAAACTGTACATGATTGATTTATTCGAGTAGAAAACACTATTTTGTGTTTGGATCTTGTTTCCCTGTGAATATTTGTTTTATTACGTTGTACGATCTTTTGAATTTTGGTTTGGTTTGGTTTGGGGTGGGGTTTGAGGGGGTGAGGTTGGGGTGGTGTTTGGTTTTATCACTGTATAATAAAAATTGTCTAGGTAACAATTACAGTAATATTCATTCTTCATTGATTCTTAGTTAACGCAGTTTGCATAGTTATTTTTAGCGTAAACTATATTTTGACCCTGTAGGTAAACCTATGTGCACGCCCCTTTTGATCGAAACTAACCACTATCGACTCGATCCTCCATGATTTGGAAGATATATAGATCTCGTGGGATTGAACGTTCATAAATCCCAGACAATGATGGAAATCAAAAGGGTATATTACAGTGTCAAAAAAAGCAAAATCACCTTTATTCACACTGTCACACATACTTGATCTCTGGTAAAGAGGGATGGGATTTGACCTCTGACATTTGTCTATAATATTTCTAAATCGATGTTGCTTTCAGAGTACAACTCAGTCGCCTTGTTTACAATTCGTATCGGACTCTGGGCTTTATTGGCAGTCGGAGTTTGAACGTGTTTTACTGTAAGGACTGTATTTATAACTGGAGAGATGAAACATGAAACTGACATCTGCTTCGTCTCGCGCCAAAAACCTACATTATTTGCTCAAGTTTGATTGCCTAGCGCGCACGTTCACCTCAGATCTCACTGGACAATTTATCTGGTGAATTTTCATCCGACAATGATCTATTACAGAAAAATGAGAATAATTTTACACTGAAGAAACAAATAAAAACGAACCAATAATTTTTGTAGAAAGCATGCGTGTGAGATTTTGACTGCGGCAATCAGGTTAATTCCTTATACAACTGGTGGCTTTTACACTGAACCAAAACTGCCACCAACCCTTCTTTTTTACATTCATTTTTGACAGCAAAGAGCTATTTTGAATATTTTCCTGTGACAAGGCAGCTAAAACAATCAGTATGTGCCTTATGCATGAGTAAAGTTCGCTAGTACTATAACACATTAGCATACTCTTCATCACCCCTCAACTATCTTGATTTTTAGATATTTACCCCTGTAGCAGACATACGTAATAATGTAAGCCAAGTCGGCTGTTCATTTGCAGCCCAAGTTGTCAAAACACGAAATTATCCAGGACACCTCAAGTACTTTCCATTGTGTATCTGAGATGGGGGTGTGGTGGGGGTGTGAGCATTAGGCCAAGTAACTGCTGCATGTGAGCTTGGATATATATATATATATATATATATATATATATATATATATATATATATATACACACACACACACAATGCTGTCTGGCATTTCTGGGCACTTAAGGTTTCCGTCTCCAATACTGAAGCTAAACGCGTACCGAATTCGACCGATTGACGAAAATAAAATACTGCAATGCTTACCATTTGAAAAGAGGCAATTGTCACCAGAATATTCTTTTCAAAATAGTATTAATTTTGGACACACCAGATACCACCCCCGTGTTTTCGTGACTCGCGATATGTCGGCCTATTCTGCGCATAGCTTTGAAAAGATGTAAATGTTTATCCATCGGGCAATGGAAATGAAATACATTACTTTGGGCTGTTTCTGTCAGCATTTCAGTCGAGTAATTAGGTCAGGTTTATAGCTAGTTTTACAAAATTCAATGTCACAATGCCAACAAATAGCAAGAGAAATTATGCAAACTAAACCTTTCTTTTAAAAAAAAAATGAGTAAAGTTCAACATTTTATAAAAAAAAAATTAAGCTATTATGTGGAAAAGAAACAACAATGAATAGGATGTAATGTGTTTACAACGTCTTGTTTATGGGGAAAAATTACTACAGAATTTGGAAACAGACTATACGCCGGGGAATTTCTTGAGAATCCCGTTCTAGCGGCAAAGTTGACACGTTGGGTAGCAGACGATTTTGTACCTGTGTGACAAACTTCTTGCAAAATTGGAAACTTGGATTAAGATGCAGAATTTTTTTAAGGTATACATTTCCATGTTTTAAATAAAATATATATATATATATATATATATATATATATATATATATATATATATATATATATATATGTATATATTTGTATGATTCTAAAAGATACATAGCAAATTGGATTTTCTGGGTTACAGGTTCAAGAAGGTCATGGAGTGGGTCTTCATGTTGACATTTAGAAATCACATTTTCATATGCATTTTGAGTCGAAATGTGGGATATTTTTGTACACTTTATGAATATCACTTTCCTTAATTAAAATACGATCGTTCTTTCTTGATACAAAATGGAGTTTTGACCCAAAATAACACGCGATTCAATTTTTACATAAATGACGTATCGTTGCGCAGAATTACCCGACGCGCAGAAATGACATGGGGGTATATATATATATATATGTTCATAAATGAAAGGCTTTTAAAATAATACTAATAATAACCACACATGTTTAACGGAATGTTTAACAATATATTGGTTCAGTGCCACTACCAGAATGAATCTGATATAATGTGCATAAGCCTGAGATGTTGACTTTAGCACTACACAACCTCATATATCATAAGCACACAGCTGTTATTTCTAAAGCCGGTTATTTCTTGTTGTAGGTTTATTTCAAGTATTATCCTCATTATTTCAGTTATTATACTCATTATTTCAGTTATTACCGTCATTAACCAGCTTCTAAAAGGTGTAGGAAAAGTGAAGCTCAATTTCCTTTCAATATGACAGTTGTGTTACTTGTAGCTCTTAAACAATAAATAAGTATAGTCTCTCCAATTAAGTAGAACTAGATGGTCCATTTCGGCCTAATGAGTTTTTGGAAAACACCGGTAATCATCTGATTGAATCGTCATTGATGTAATAAGAAAACAGCTGCTCACACCGTCAACAACGTCATCAGGACTCAGCTGGTTGCACTTTTACGCATCCTTCAAATAAGATATCAGTTCTTTGTACTGTCATTAATGTCTCATATAAATATATAAAAATGGAACGTCTAACAAACACAATGTTTGTGAAGATGATTTGAAATTTAAAATGTTTGATGGAATAATATCAATCATTTACAAGAGATTTCTTAAAACGTCAAGGTTCTGATAACTCAATAATACTTTAAACTTAGTTACATTTGGTCTGATATAGAAGTATATAGGTAGTTGTTGCTTTCTTTTTTTTATCTTAAACAGCTGCATTCGACGAGATAATGAAATTCATCACCCAGACAGTTTTGAATGCAAAGTTGGCACAATCTTTCATGTCTAGGCGCATTTTTTCTTTCTTCACTTCTTTATAGGTAAACATCAATTATATGATAGAAATATTTTTTATTCTAATTTTAATTCCGATTAAAAATTATATGTATCAGCTTTTGTCGAGTTAGCAATGCACGATTCCTATATTTGTATAAACTGATGATTAAGACCCCTAAATTGAAACCCTGTTTCTGATAGGACGTTAAAAATGATTTCTGTCCATTTACTTTTGCCTAAACGGTTATTATAACCCTGCAATGGCCTCAGATGCATGATAACAGTTTATTTTGTTTATCATTAATGAGATTTCCCAATAGCCAACCACTCTCCTCCTTGTTTGTTAATGTAGAGGAGTTGAAACAAGCACATGAAACATATAAGTGGGGTGGACCTTTTAACATTTAGCATATATTTTACGAAGTCTACATAAATCCATTCCAACATCCATTTTTTTCTTCAATCATTGGAATGAACGTTTTGATTAATTAAGCTTGAGTAGACCGAACACCAACTGGAACATCAAATCAGCTACCGTGTACATTGATTTACGTTATTGCATTGCCTTCTTTTTATGTTTCCAAAGCATGTAAAGCAATTCCCATATGGTTTATATACCATTCCTGGCAAGATTGGTAAAAGTTCTAGTACTCTTATGGTTTGGTCGTCGATGGTGATTAAGTTAGCACGTATGGGCACCGTTTTGGGCAGATTTATCCAACAGTCTACGGAAATTTGTAGACTTTTTGTGTAGCTATCTATGTCTGACGCTTGCTGCAGTCTAATAAAATTGCTAATTAGTTTCTGCGGGACTCTTTCAAATGAATCCTTCGTGTGATATGTAATCATTTCCTCTTCATCAATATGATCGTGATATAATCAATTTGCAATGAACGTCAATTTGTATACCTATAACCAAAAAAAGTCTAGGCCGATATTTCCTCCATCACAGTGTCTTAGATATCCAAAGAATGGATGAGAATGCGAACTGGCAGATCAAATAGTCTACGCAGGTTATCAATCCAGGAGGCAGGGCTCCGTCCATCACAGGTCGCAGGAAATAAACTTAGCCATGTTTCAGAAGCATTCAACCTTTTCTCGAAGAATTATAATTCGAGACCCGGATCTTCAGGAATAGGCACATGTCTATGTTACAGATGGACCTTTCTTCCAATAGAGGTCCTTTTATTGTATACATTGTTATATCACTTGCGTTAGTATGATAAAATTTGAATAATAATAATAATTTCGCATTACCCTTTTCCATTGTAATTCAGTTTGTTAGAAACTCTCTGATCAGGAAATATGTTCTGTAGCTTTAAGGACTCAGTGTCAAAGACAAGATAAACCTTAGTATGTAGAATCATAAAGTATAATAAGTCCAGAGCGAAGGCAAATAATCCTGACTGAAAGAAATACAGTTCTCGTATAATTGCTAATTATATCTACTTGGAACCACCGTCGTAAAACCTGACTCGAGTTCCAATATTACTCGAAAGGATGCATTTCTACATTTTGAGTGTGTTTTGTATGCCTAAATAAAATTAGTTACTCAAAATGCTAGATAAAGTTTTATGACAGAGTACCCAGCTATTTCCTTACAAATACTGACGGAGAAGTTAGATATTACCCCAGGATCACACGGGAAAACATTTCTTTCACTCCAACAAAGACTCAGCTCAAATTTCTGAATTCTGAATTGTGCTGGACTTTAAAATGTAGATTAGTTTGGACATTTGGTGCAATTTTCACTCTATTTGTCTACATGTCTTTTAAACTGAATGTTTGTTCGTCCGTCAGTTTATCAGAATGTGTCGCAGTGTGTTTGTATGTATGTATGTATGCATGCATGCATGCATGCATGCATGCATACATGAATGTATGTGTGTATTCGTGCATGGATGGATGGATGGACGTACGTACGTACGTAAATATGTATGTATGTATGTATGTATGCATGTCTTGTCACCTTTTAATCAGACTAAATAATTTCCAGTTTATCATAAAATGAGTTAAACAGTTTGACGCAGTAACGTGTTGTTCATAGCACGATGTAAGTTAGACTCATTGCCTGATTAAAGAACTGCAGAAACACTAATGAGATTAAGATTTTACAAAACTAACTTTTTCGCTAAGTATGCTTTTGGAATGATCTGTTCTTCCTCATTTGATATTTGAATATGTAAGATTGGTTTGAAATTCGTGCCAATTTAGTTATTGAAGAATTCGATACCAACATTCAATCTTTCCAGTCGGAAATTGAATCGCTGATGAAACTGTCAATAATTTCTGGGTGAAATGGAATGTTTCAGATTACGATTTGAAAATTACTCTTAAAATGGATCCTAAATTTAATTTCCTGACAACGTAATTTGAGCTCTTTTCTTTTATTGATTTTCTCTTATGATGAAATAGCGATACTAATTACTCTCTCCTTTATTCAAGACACATATAAGCCCAGTAATCCTAAGGCAAGTCTTAAATCTTTGGAAGAGATAAGCTCTTTATACTGACATTTTCCATACAAAAAAAGAAGACATGCGCCATACAAATGCGTAGAAAACAAAAATCATGTCGTAAATTTAATCGTATTTTTATTCTATGAAGTTTTCAGTCTTTTTTGAGTTATAAAAACTGGATTGCAAAGTATTCTGAGATAGCTGGTATTTTCAGAATAGCACCATCATAATTTACAACTATACGAGAAGGATCGAACTGCGTAGAATTACAAGTGGTTGTATATTAGAATGGGCTTTTAAAACTTATTGTCAAACTTTTTCCTTATTCCATACAAGTATTTCCTGCCTGATACAATAGGAACAATATCGGATGAAAATTGTTGCTGACTTGAGGCCCTCATTCCCGTAATTGTCACTACAGCAGGATAACTCATATATACTTTTCTACATGATTAAATGTTATGTATATTTAAATTGTGTAATTGACCTTGGTCAGTAATTGAGTTTAGGGTCTACCTGACTACACAAATCTTTTTATTTTATAAACAACATATTTCTTAGCTAATAGATCTCAATGATTTTGGATTATATAATAAGATCAGTATTAATTGTAGGCAAACGTGTTTATTTAAAAATTATGAATCTTCTAGAAGCAAGTTGTTCACGAATTTGATGGAAAAATGACCCTCATCCTGGGTCTGTTATTGTGTCTTAGCATTTTATAAAAGTGTGGTTTATTTCAGAATTACTCATTTCTCCCTTAACGTCCGAAGCGGAATCGGTTTTATTGTTGTGTTCTGTTTTTATATGAGAAGATTTATGTATTTAAATTATTCACTAGAATTGCAAAGTGCTCATTATTACTTCTTGGACTATATAATTTTTTGGGGATTACTGTGAATTCATTTAAGGACATTTTGGATTATATAATTATGATACATCAAGACTGGCAACGCATGGAGATATTCCAGGCTAATAGTACATTAGAACATTTAAAATTGGAATTAATTCATGACACAGTTGGAATTCATTCGGAATACTTTTACTTCTTGACTTGTGATGGAACTTTCAGGACTATCTGGGATTTTACTCACAATACTCTAACTTCTTAAGTTTTCACATTGTATTCAAGGGAAAAATATTATCTGTTGGATTTTACAAATCTTGGTTGGGTTTTGCTCCTTTCTGCGACTTAGTTTAAGACCATAGCGTAGAATGTATGTATGTATGTATGTATGTATGTATGCTTGTGTGTATGTATGTATGTATGTATGTATGTATGTATGTATGTATGTATGCATGTAGACGTGTTTTTGTATGCTAAATAGTATTCATTTTGCTATTCAATGAAGGAATTAGATTTTTTACATGATTCTAGAACTTTCACCCTTTCCAGGTCACTTCGTTATAATTACCGCCGTATATAAAGGGCATGAGGTTCAAAATGAGTTTTGGAGACATGATATTAGAGTCTTGCGCCAAGGGATCAAGCTACCTTTCATTATAGCAAGTTGTCATTATGTAATCAATACGAAAATAATGCACTTTCTGTCTAGAATAAGTGATGCCCTCCCATTGGCAATAATATTACATATACCATTTATAAAATGCGTGCTATCAGATATACCTATGAAAAATATGTACTATCACATATACCGTATATAAAATGGGTACTGTCACATATACCGTATATAAAATGGATAATATCACATATACCGTATGTAAAATGGGTAATATCACATATACCGTATGTAAAATGGGTACTGTAACATATACCGTATATAAAATGGGTACTGTAACATATACCGTATATAAAATGGGTACTGTAAC
>JAECUM010012604.1:0-55160 GCA_016617855.1 Megalonaias nervosa | reverse complement strand
ACCAAACGAACTAGACACGCTTGTTCAACAACTTCCTGCACCATTTGTTTTACTCGGTGATTTTAATGCCCATAATATTTTATGGGGATCAAATTACATAAGCGACAGGGGCAAAAAGGTCGAAGATTTTATTACTAGACACGACTTGTGTCTATTTAATACCAAGTCTCCGACGTACTTGCACCCAGGAACTGGTACATACACATGTATCGACTTGACAATTTGTTCTCCTTCACTACTTTTGGATTATAATTGGAAGGTTGCTGATGACCTTCACAGCAGTGATCACTTTCCAATCTCTCTTAAGAACACCAACGTTAAAATTGATGACACGATTCCACAGTGGAATTTAAAGAAAGCTGACTGGACCAAGTTTGAAACACTTTGTACAGTTAGACTTAACAGGAATACCGTCCTAAACGATATTGATCCTATTCGACAATTTACATCCGTCTTAATTGAGATTGCAGAAGAATCCATTCTTAAGTCCTCGCCGAATTGTAAAAGAACCCAAAAACCGTGGTTCACTAAAGAATGTAAAGAAGCCATTAGACAACGCCGAGAAGCACTGAAAAAAATTTAATAATCGTCCAACGCCCGAAAACTTAACTCAGTACCGTATTGTTCGGGCCAAAGCTCGCCGCATAATTAAAGAAAGTAAACGAGCATCATGGAAAAAATATGTTTCAAATTTAAACTCTCGTTCCTCAATAAAGAAAGTTTGGGACACGATCCGCAAAATAAATGGAAAGGGAAAATACAATTCATTCCGACATCTGAAGCTAAATAATAACAATTTCAATACCAAACAAGAAATAGCTAATGTACTTCCTGATTGTTTCTCCAAAAATTCCTCATCGTCTAATTATTCAGAAGCTTTCCGAAGATTGAAAGATCATAAAGAAAAAACACGGTTGAAATTCACATCGAATAACTCAGAGAGCTATAACCAACCGTTTTCATTGTCGGAGCTTATGGAATCTTTGAATAAGGCCCATGATACATCCGCTGGGCCTGACGATATACATTACCAGTTTTTAAAACACCTTCCAGAACCATCCTTAACAGTTCTTCTGGAAATCTTCAATGATTTATGGATTACTGGTAATGTACCAAAAATTTGGAAAGAAGCAACAGTAATACCAATCCCCAAACCAGGTAAAGATAGCGCAGATCCTAGCAACTATAGACCTATATCATTAACTAGCTGCGTTTGCAAAACAATGGAACGAATGATCAATTCTCGGCTTGTATGGTATTTGGAAACCAACAATTTAATATCTCCTTTCCAAAGTGGCTTTCGTTATGGTCGCAGTACCAATGATCATCTGGTTAGACTGGAAACATTTATTCGCGACGCTTTCATCAAGAAAGATCACTTAGTAGCGGTTTTCTTTGATCTGGAAAAGGCCTATGACACAACGTGGAAGTACGGAATACTAAATGACCTGCATGATCTGGGTCTAAAAGGCCGACTGCCCTCGTTCATATCAAACTTCCTCTCAGACAGGGAATTCAAGGTACGAGTGGGCTCCACCCTCTCTGATATGCACGATCAAGAGATGGGTGTGCCCCAGGGCAGGATTTTATCGGTGACGCTTTTCAACATAAAAATTAATAGCATCACCAAGTGTCTGACTCCCGGTGTGGATTGCTCCCTATATGTTGATGACTTTTTAATATGTTACCGATCCAAGCACATGCATACAATTGAAAGACAATTACAGCAAAATATCAACAAGATTCAAAATTGGGCCAATACTAACGGTTTCAAATTCTCGAAATCCAAAACTGTATGTATGCATTTCTGTCAGCTACGAAGACATCATGATGGACCTAAACTCACGCTGGACGGAACACCTATTCCAGTTGTTGAGGAAGCAAAATTCTTAGGTATTATCTTCGACAGAAACTGACCTTTATTCCACACCTGAAGAATTTGAAAGCTATATGCTTGAAGTCTCTAGACTTACTTAAAGTAATAGCGCACACTGACTGGGGTGCTGATAGGAAAGTCATACTCAGTTTATACAGAACATTTATTCGCTCGAAACTAGACTATGGTTGCGTTGTCTATGGTTCAGCTAGGAAGTCCTATTTAAAGATGCTAGACCCAATTCATCATCAGGGAATAAGACTTGCCTTGGGAGCATTTAAGACATCCCCGTGTGAAAGCCTACTCGTTGAAGCGAACGAACCACCTTTACCACAACGTAGAGAAATGCTTTCTGCACAGTATGCTCTCAAATTAAGCTCAAACCCTCTGAACCCTGCTTTTCCGGCTGTTTTTGAACCCAAATATAAAACCTTATATGACAATAAACCAAACGTCATACCTACCTTTGGCATTAGAATATTACCATGCCTTGACAGTACCAAAATTGATCTTTCAAAAATTCTGAAAACGACTGTCTCCGAAACACCTCCCTGGCTACTTCAACAACCAAAGGTACTTTTCACGTTACACGATGGAAACAAATCGGAGACAAACCCTTCCATCTTCCACAACTCTTACCATGAACTAATCGCCCAATTTGAAAATTATACAAGAATATATACTGATGGATCAAAAGATCAGGAAAAGGCTGCTGCAGCCTTCGTTAGTGGAAAACACACAACAAAAGTTCGCTTGCCAAATGGTACATCCATTTTTCAGCTGAAATCAGAGCAATAGACCTTGCATTGCAACATATTGAAAGCAAGCGTATTTTAAATAGCATCATCTTCTCCGATTCACTATCAGTACTTCAGTCACTACATAATAGAAAACTGGAGAATCCATTATTAGCCAATGTTCTCCTGAAACATACTGAGCTGAGTACCTCCCACAATATAGTATACTGTTGGTTACCCAGCCATATTGGAATTAAAGGTAATGACAAAGCAGACCGCGCTGCTAAAATGGCTCTATCACTAGAACCATCTCATTTTAATACACCGTATACGGATTTTATACGTAGTATCCAAGAATGTTTACGTCAGAAATGGCAGGCATCATGGAATGATGCCGTGAATAACAAACTTCATGCCATCAAGCCAACCCTAGGAGAATGGACTCCTTCCTACAGAGCCGTCCGTAGGGAGGAGGTAGTCGTTGGAAGAATTCGAATCGGCCATACTTATTTAACCCACTCCTATATACTAAAAGAAGACCCACCAGAGTGCATATCCTGCAATGAACCATTCACTGTTAGGCACTTTATGTTGGAGTGTTTCGACCTCCAACCTACGCGTAATCATTATTACAATGTGCATGACATTAGGGAACTCTTTGATACAGTTAGCATTTCTTATATTATAGACTTCCTGAAGGAAGTCAATATTTATCATAAGTTATAGCTTTTATGCTATCACCTTAAACAGTTTTATGTGCTATATATATACCGTCGTTAGATTTTAATTACCTTTCATCTGTTTTAGTTGTCATACATCATTTGCACTCCCCTTTGATCGGGAAACTTTATTTATCACCGTTACTATTTTATCGTTTTACCTTCAACTGTTTGGTTTCGAATCGCTGGTCGATACGTAATCTTTTACCACTTTTAAATAATGAAAGATATAACCTTTTGTATGGCGCTAAATAGCCTCATAGTGCTGGTGCGCCGTAAAAAATTCAATCAATCAATCAATCAATCAATCAGTTGGTAAGCAATGTGAGGTCTATGTACGGCTACATCGATTTTACTTTATAATCAGTAATGTGATTGATTGATTGATTGATTCAGACTATATGGTTCGCCTGCATTTTAAGGCTATATAGCGCCACAAAAATATTTTATAATAAATTATATATGTATGAAAAGTAGTTCACGATTAACGACTGGTTATCAGGTGAAATCAAATCTATGGAGATTTATTACGTATAGCCTCCACCAAATCTAAAACGTTGTAATAAAAAGAGAAATGGCTTCGTCCTGTTACTGACAATACCATACAATACATAAAAGGAGTGGAATATAATTTTATTCGACTATTTTCTGATATTTGCATTGCCGAAGGTAAGGAATACCTCTCAATCGATTGGTCCCCGTTATTGAAAAAGTGTGCTAAACCTCCCTATCTCTTCCTCTCAGAAACGAAATCAGTTTTCTCACTCTCTGGCGTTTTGCTTGCTATATCAAAGCGTATGAACTTCTACTTAATTTAACACTGCATGGAAAAATTAAAGGTGGAGTATTGTATCATCATTTCCTACTTAAAAGAATTACTTGATCATCTTTTTCTTTGTCTCGTTTCATATATTAGGTTTGAAAATAAGTGAAGACTTTGAGGAATCATAATAAATAAAGAAGAGAGGGGAATAAAAGTTCAAAATATGAACCATAGCACAACGTCAATACAATGAGTATCGTATATCTTAGCAAACTAAATCTGTAATAGACGAATCACAAGCTAGACTGTTACATCTTCACCAGTCTGGCTATGTAAGTGATGATGCGTTAGATGCGGCGCTAAACAATGTATACCAGCTTCAAGGCCAATCCAAGCGCTTTGGTCTTTGAAATGCGTTGGCCCATCCAAGCTTCCCTAAGAAGATACCCCTGGAAGAGTGGATTGATGAAATCTACAAAGAGATGGACGTAGCAGAGGAGGCCGAGGTTGCAGCCAGTCTTGAAGACTTTTTCTCGAGTCGAACCGGTACACATTGGAGTCTTCCAGATCCATCCATGTATACGGTATGTCTTGTCTTTTAACTTTAGCATAATTAAGTTACACATCTTACCAAAAACTAAGAAGAGGAGATGAATTTTACTGCCTCGTTACAGAAATGAATACAAGCGGTAAGATCTAAAAATGACTACCGGCATTCAGTGAAAATGTCAGTGCGAATTTCACAGAAAAATTTTGAACAAAACTTTCCATTTAATATTTAAATGGCAATGTACGTTTTGTCTTCCATAAACATTTATTTCCGTTTTGCTTCATGTATCACCTTCAGATGCTTATTTTATTATGCGGCAATTATATAACTGATATATTGCTTGTATATCGTCTCGTTTAGCATAATTGCACATCATAGCCAATTTTTTTTTATTGCTTTGTTATCCTACTCTGCTCCCGGTCAGTCCTACCCCTCCACAGTCTTTGGAAACTCTTGGTGAGAATAGGAAAATTTAGTAAAAGTTAAACGTATAAAGAATCTAAACGAAATGCGGAATAAATGGCTAAACGATCGATGCCTTTGCCCGTGCAAATACAGACAGAGGTACGAAATGCTGTTTTCTCACATTTGAGAATACAGCGATAGTCAATGCTTTCACGTTTTCTTATGAAACGATTTTCGCCATTTCTATTTTTCTGTTAGCAATATTTATTTTTAACTTTTTTAGGGATACGTGATATGAAAGTATCTACTTAACGTGTTGGTATATAAAGTATGAAAGTACAATAAATTTCGAAAATAAGCAGCGATTTATATCAATGATTAATATAGCTTATGGGATTTTTTCCTCGGGAAGAGAATACTTTTGAGATGAGTATTTTTTCGTAAAATGTTAGTATAAGATAGGAAAAATGGTTTTGTTGTATAGAATGTTCAGTATTTAAATTACAAGGATTAACCGTGTCTAAACTTGAATGATGTTCATACCCAGGTCTACATGATGAAAGTTTCATTTGGCATCGTACCTTGCACATCTATTTTGATAAATGAAATGAGCCGGTTCCAGGCTAACTGATTTGATCCCAGACAAGTATGATGATATATGGCATAGCGTCCAGTTTAGTCAAGTATGGCATAATGATCAACAAAGCAAATAACGGAGGAAATATTTAAGTGGCGAGACGACAAGTTTTAATCTCCATATCTTGTGGACTATTTATATTCATTTCCCTACTGAGTAGTTCACTCATCATGTTTACTCAGTCCTTGTCTGACGAGATGGTAAGAGTGAGCTAGGTTGTTTTTGTTTTTTTTAATGTTTTTTGGGGGGCTGAAGTTAAAACAAATGGAGAAACCAAACGGTTCAATGTACACAAACGCCATTTAGAGAAGCAAGATCTGAGTGAACGTCTTTGCCCCTTATGCACTGAAGTGTATTATGTCGCAAACTGTCAGTTTAATATTTGTTTTCATAGCAAGACGTATAAAAGTTGTTTGCAGAGAGCTAATTTTATATACAGTAAGCTATTTACTACAAATTTGGAAAATAATGATCCACAAATTACATGCATTTTTTATTAAGAAAGGAGAAGTACCTTTTAATCAAAATATTTCAGCGGATTTGATTACAAGTAATTTTGTTTAAACAGAATGTAGTTTTAGATTGTAGGAAAGCTGTAAAAGTATACAAAGTACGATATCACTACACCTGTTTTGCAACTGCTAACATTAAGATAAAATCCGTCATTGGATTCTACAACGGAAAGAAAGGGCTCCTGCCTTGTCTTGGCCTGATCTGACTGTATATACATACCTAATTTACATACATCTGTGTGAGGAAGAAACGCTTAAGGAAGCTACAAAATCAATATTGTCTATGTTGCTAGAAATGTCTCGATGATTACAGTATTACGTAATCGATAAGAAGTCACTTAATGTATTATAACGATATAAACTCCAGAAGAAACAGAATGTAAGATAACGTGACTGCGACTTCCCTCGTATTAAGCAATGATAAACGAAATTGTCCAATTAAATGTTCAGGTAGCTGCGGTGGCTCAGTGGTTTGCGTGCCGGACTCACGAAGAAATAGTGCAGGTTCGAAACCTACCATCGGACTACCCAGGGTCAGATACCGTGGTGTGTTCTTAGTCAAGGCACTTTACTCCAATTGCCTCGGCACTAATATCCCTGCCTGAATTACTGTGCCGTAAAGCACCAAATCCAGCAATTTTCATCATCTCAGTAACAATGGTGTGAAAATGATATTCAACGAGAAGTATATCATGCCTTTGAAGAAAAAAACACTAATCGCAACTTATTCGTCCTCTCCTGTTTACCTCTTTAATTAAGATGTGATTACAATAGTTGTATCATAAAAAACGTGATCTTTATGAGAAAATACAAACTTTCTCTTAGTGATAAGACGAATATGTGGCCTTCAGCCGGTGCTAATTTCATAAAGTTTTATATACTATTTTGGCTATTAGTTATGGATTTTTTTTGTGACAGGATCCAGTTTCATACAGTTTTCTGTGTAACGACCGTTACATGTTGATATCTGTTTGATTACAGGGTACAGGTTCATAACGTTTTCTGTGTAATGACCCTTACATCGTGATAGCTATTTGATGACAGTATACAATTTCGTAAAGTTTTTTGTGCAAAGAGCCTTTTTTGGAGAAACATGTTAATGACCGGGTAACGTTACGTAACGTTTTCTCTGTAACGACCCTTACATAGGCACAGCTATTTGATGAGAGGGTGCAGATTTAACACGTTGTGTATTTAAAAACCCATACACAGAGAAAGATTTTGATGACAAGGTACAAATTCATAAAGTTTTCTGTGCAAGGACCCTTACAATGGGATAGCTATTATTGTTGATCTAATTAGAAGTAATGGCATTAATGTCATCAAATCTAATTATATTAGCTGATACCAGTCCAAGCTGGATTTCAGAAATTACTATTGGATGTGTACCTATTTAATATAGCAGCAGGGAGGGCGGATCCTACAACTTTTTCAATTAGAGATTACGCTGAAAACTAATGTTTCCTACGGAGACAAAAATACAAACGTTAATAACGTCAAAACCGAATCTCTAACCGACCCGAAACTTTCCTATTTGGATTAGCTTATTTTTGTTATTTTATTTTTTGACATTTATGTTTTTGTTTTTTATGGCGTGTTTTGTTTACTCACGCGCTCACTCATTCTTTGTCGTCGCCGGCCCTGCTGCTGTGTGGGTTTGACTTAAATCATTATTATACCAATAATGGAATCACGTACAGCTAGATCAGCTCGACAGCGACTAGAGTCAATTAAAAAAATATATCCCTGTTCGTGATATTGTCAAGCAAAAATTACAAGGACGTCAACAAATACAGGAAGAACTTGCCGAAGAAACAGAACAGTTATTTAAACCGGTTACAGAGGCTACCAAAGGTCTTCTTCCCACGGTAGAGCAAACCGCTAAAGCAACTGGAAAAATAGCAGAGAGAACCAGAAAAACAAAAAGATTCGAAGAGAACTTCCAGGTGAAATAGCTGCTGTTCAACCAATGCGAGAAATATATGAAGATATTGACCAAAAGGATCATACACCAGAACCAGAACTAAAACCAAAACAAGTAAGGGCCAGAACTGAAGTGAATGATAAATTTACCGAAAGAGATATTTCCTTCATAAAAAATATTGAAACGGTAAGATTGCCTGCGCTTGCCATGCAGAGCTTGGATCAGAGAAAAAATTTCTAAAACTCGAGTACGCCGATGGTAATGTAAGTCGTGAAACCTGGTACAAATGGATATTTCGCATACACCACGGACTTGATCAGGTCCGAAATAATGATCCAAGATATATTGCATTTGATAATGGAATAAACAGTTATCTTAAACATTTACAACAACTACGACAACCACTCCAAACAACAGGTAAGGAAAAAGAATGGCAGGATTCAAGTTCTGAACCCGGCGCCACTGGAAGTGGTATTGGTACAGGTACCAGGGGAAGTTGTCTTATTACCTCATGCCCCACTAACACCCTTGCCGATGTTCAACGATTAGAAATTCCGATTGGCGGAAAACGAGCTGGTAATAATTCCCCAGAAATCATAATGAAGCAGCTGATATTTGTCAAGATTATTTACGGGCGGTATCATGGATATTAATGTTTATCGATCCTTCATTGATGATTACCACTGTGTTTAAGAGTATTGGGTGTGGCTTAATTAAATCATTATTTTATCAATAATGGAATCTCACACAGCTAAACTAGCTCGACTGCGACTAGAGGCAATTGAAAAATATCTTCCAGTCCGTGATTTTGTCAAACAAAAATTACAAGCGCGTCAGAAATCTCAGGTGGAATTTGCAGAAGGTGAAGAACAACTATTTAAACCGGTTATAAAGGCTACCAAAGATCTTCCCGCGTTGGAGCAAACCGCTAAAGCAACCGGAAAAATAGCAGAAAGAACAAAAAAGACAAAAAAGATTCTAAGAGAACTTCCAGGCAAAATAACTGCGGCTCAGACATAAATACAGGAAGAAATACAAGTACTTGAGAGTGTTGACAAAGTTCGTGAGGAAGTCGGTGATGTAAGGGATCTTGTTCCGCCAAAACCAAAACCACCAGCCCGATTAACCGAAGAGGGTCGTAGGACACTTCGAGAAAACGCTGTAGCGTTTGTCGCAACAGGATATCCATATCGTGATACATTATTAGATCCAGGCACCGCCAGTGTTTCAGAAAAAAATTGGATTCCTTTTATATTTCGAAAGTCCCGTAATAGATCTAGAATCACTGGTAAATATAAAGATAATTTTAAAGATTTTGTGAGACAAGTCGAAGACGCTAAAAGAGCGCCATTACTCGGAGATATATTATCGACAGAAAAATCGTCATTCGGCCCACCTCATATTGAGGAAGAAGAAACAACTGGAAGTGGTCTTTGTACGGGCACCAGAGGAAGTGGTCTTATTACTTAATGTCCTGATAACGTCCTTGCCGATGTTGAACGATCAGAAATCCTCATTGGAGGAAAACGAGCTGGTAATAATTCCCCAGAAATCATTAATGAAGCAGCTGATATTTGTCAGAGATTATTTACAGGTGGTATCATGGATGTTAATGTTTATCGATCCCTCATTGATGAAATCGCCGATGATTACCACAATACCGATTGCAAAGCAACTGGGAATGAAAGCTATTGATGTTATTCGTGATAAAGGTATAGGTGATGTTGCCGGTAAAGCATTTTCGGCGATCAAGGATAGAATAGCACGATTAATACGACCAAAACCTCAGCCAGTAAAATTACCCAGTACAGAAGTTATGCCTGCAAATGTTAGTAAAATAATAAATCAAGCTGTGAATCAAAAACTAGCAGAGTTGGCTAATGTAACCCTATCAGAATATATATATATATATATATATATATATATATATATATATATATATATATATATATATATATAACTGCTAGTCTGATAGCAGGAAGCGGTCTTCGTGTTGGACGATAATAAATATAACAAAATGTCCAAGCGTGTATCTGATCCCGCACTCGACATGGACGCACCAGTTCTCAAAGATGAATCGATACGTGATTATCAGTATTATTCTTATGACGCACGACAGCCAAATCAGCGTGGAAGAATCGAATTATAAGTTCAGGATACAAGCAGATATTTCTTACCTGCTGAAGCATTTATTGAAGTAGAAGGTGAAATTTTAAGAGCAGATGATACCGAATATGGAGCTGATGTTAGAGTTGGTTTTGTTAATAATGGCATTATGGTATTGTTCGACAGCGCCATGTACATGATTGACGGAAGAAATATTGAATCAATTTAGAAAAACGTCGACGTTGCCATGACGATAATTAGCATTGCAAGATACAGCGATGATTATTCAAGATCAACTGGTCTGTCAATGATGTTGTGAAGGATACTTCTAATAACCCTGAGAACAGACTGTATAATGCAGGACGACCAAGAAACGTCGCCGACGCCGGTGACGCTGATGTGTGGCCGGTGGTTCATGGTGCTAATGCAGAATTCAGCTTAGGATTCACATCACGTCGATCAATGCTGAAAGATGGAAGAACATTTTCGTGTGCAATTCCACTCTCACATATTTTTGTATTTTGCAGAAATGTTAGAAAGGTCATTTTCGGAGCCAAGCATACAGTTGTATTCGTACAAAAGGCTACTGACGATGACGCAATCTGGCGCCCCATCGGTGATGCTGGTAATGTAATACTGACAAAACTTTCATTGTGGATGCCAACAGTGACTCCATTACTCACTGAAGAACAACGGCTACTTTCTTTTATGGGCTCAGATGGTAAATCAACATTATCAAGGTTGAGGATGACCACAGATAGTGTTCAAAGTAACATTAATGGTTTATTCACATGGCAGATTGCATTACAGCGGGGTGTTTCTGCGCCGCGGTATATATTTGTTGCTTTCCAAGATGCTGCGCGAGTAAACTCACAAACACGAAGTACAATGATATTTGAAAAACTTGGTGTTACTGAAGTTTCACTGAGGATAAATGGAATCAAGGACCAGCTGAGGATATATTATTAAATTTTGAAATTAATCATATTGCACGTGCATATCATCGTTTGATGACATTCATGGGACGTTATCAAAATATTGATTGTGGTCTACAAATATCACAACTAGATTTTACACCGCTGTATCCGATCTACTATTTCTTACTGGAACATTTGGATTTAGTTAGGCAATCTCTCGTTGATATACACTTTCAAGCTCGTGTGGCAAGAGGAGCTATTGCTAATTACAGAGCAATCGTTGTTATACTCTCAGATAAAACAATGTTGCTTGAAGTTGTTGGTGGACGAATGAGAGTCATTGATGCTCCAGTAGAAAACATGTAATTAAATCGATCATGTTATTATAATGTCATATCATCACGTTAATGTTACTCTGACTCCTGGTCAGATTAAAAAGCTACAATCAGTATCAAAAAAGAATTCGGGAATGAAAATATTACTGAAACGTCGACAGATCTCAGGTGGTCCAAATAAACTATCACTGACTGAACGTCAGCTCAAGCACTTCAATGACGCCAAACGGTCAAAGACCGGCGTACGACTTGATTTGTCTGCGGGTGCCATTAGCGACATTGCCAAGAGAGGTGGTATATTTCCACTTCTCGCAGCTATACCAGCGTTGATAGCCGCTGCAGCTCCAGCTGTTGCAAACGCAGCTGCACTTGGTGCTGTTGGAACTGCCGCTGGAATGGCATTAAAGAAAGCAACAGGAAAAGGAGTTTAAAAAATTTCAAAACATAAAAATGGAAAGGTGTAAGACTGCCAGGAACTCCTCGTTCATGGTACGGAAAAGGTCCAAGACTTCCCGGGATACTTCGTTAGATGCAAAGCGTCTCCTTCCCATGACCAATTTTGTTTTACTTGATGCTGCTGCGCAATTAAATATCAAAAACTTAAGAAGTGTTTTATGCGTGATCAATTACCAAAGCAACCAAATCGTGTCGAGACCGGTATCATTAATCTCGATAGAAGTTCTGGTCCAGGTACTCATTGGGTTGCATACGCGATTTATCCACGTGGAATTGTTTATTTCGATTCGTATGGGTTGGCACCACCGAAGGAATTTTTAAAATATATCAGCGAAGTGTATGATATTCAACATTACCAACACAGACGATGACTGATCCGCCAATATGCGGCCGTGAATCACTTGCGGTACTCGATGTTATTTTAAAATCTTTCGATGCACCTCATAAAGTTGTAAATGTTTACACGAGTTCTGTTTTAAATAGTCACTAATCGTATAATGGTTGATGTTTATAGAAGATTTTCTATTAAAGACAAGATGAAAGAAGATATCGATTTGTCGAAATTCGCTGCAAAAGATGAACTCGCCGAGCTTATCGATTTATTAGGCCTTGACAGAGATGAAGTTATTTTTCAGGATAAATACGGCATTTTAAAGACGAATAATATTAAGTGGATCGACATAATTCGTAGAGTTCTTGGTGCTAACACGGATAATGTTCCAGTATTTACTGACGGCGGTAGAATCAGAGACTCAAATGTATCAATCAAAACTATCAGAAATGAAATTACAAAAAGTGTTGCTAATCGTTTACGATCCACCGGTGATACAGTGACGGTGCACTCAACATGAATCTAAATAAAATCGTTGTTTTAAAAGAACCAACAAGTGATGAAGATGCCTCAACAAAGAAATATGTGGATGATAAAGATACTACAATCAATGACAAATTAAATACACTACGATCAGAGTATAACGTTCACGTAAATATGTTTTTAAATACTCGTAGAAATTTTCAAAAACTTAATAATATCGCAGATGATTTCTTTGGAAGTCCAATGGTTGTCGACACAAAACTCTCTGAAATTAACACAAAACTAGAAGATATTGTCAGTGGAATTCCTGATATCGTTCAAAAACTATTCTGATTAAAATTCCTCACAAGCAGATTAACAGTATCGTATACACAGTATCATCAGGATAGTTAACATGGTCACAGCAAAATAACACTATCAAACATACAGTGGAAGTCACTGGTGTGTATATGCTGTCTGTGTTCAGCAGTGCAAAATTTAGGATATTTACCACATTTCCATGGCGTCATTCAACTGATAATATTTCTGGAACCGTGTCTATTGTGTTAAATAAAGATGCCGAAGAGACGTTTATACTGGAACCACCTGATAAAAAATTAACCTCAGCGTCCTACTGGTGGTGTCTGGATTTTGTCGCTGAAACACCTCAGTTGATTACTTAATACTTTAGAGTATATGATTCCACAAACATCAGATCTGAATATTGTAAATAAATACAGATACGGGCAAGTGTTTATTACAGACACAACTGAAAAACATCATTGACGAATATACAATAAAAAAAAACCATAGACGTATCGTTGTTACTGATATAATTGTTTATTCTGCATCTGCCGTAGTCGCTGGAACAGCAACTATAACCGGATCATTATCAGCCACATATATAATAGCACCAATAATAGAAATTGGTGTTGCAACTATAACCGGTGTTGCTGGTATTCTTAATATAATTACAAAAAAAAGATATCTACGTGTGCGGCTGATAAATTACATGAATATCAAATACTGCTATAAGCGGCAACACACGCACACGCCAAATTATCATCGCTGATAACAGGTCTCAATGATAGAGCAATATCAGATAAGGAATTCGCAGAAATGATTAAGGTTTACCACGACACCTCCGGTTTGGCAACTGGAAATAAAAACCCGCCGTCTCCGACAAAGACAGTCACCTTAATTTAAATCCTGATTTAAAATCAGGAAGTAAATAATAATATCATCAACGATGACATCACAAGAACTCCTCCAACAAATCGTCGCTAATACAACACCACCAACAACTAAGATGATATCAACGACCTCAACTAATCCTGAATTCGACATTATCCTTCCAACGGCAATTTCAGCCAAAGAAATAGCATTAGCACAATTGCGAGTATATCACAGTTGGCCAAATATTAGATCAAAATCATTCGGTGGGTTCCTCGCGAATAATTCATTAGTGTTTTCTTACAAAAATAAATCTGATGGAACTCCCGATTGGCAAGTTATTGGTATTCCTACGGGCAGTTATCAAATCGAACAGATCAACGATGAATTCCAGCGCAAAATTAAATCTACCACAGGAAAAGAATCTAAAATCGCTATTACGGTTCATGATCCAACATTATCAGCTGCGATAGAAATATCAACACCCGATTACGCCGTAGATATATATCAATCATCGATCAGAACTGTATTAGGATGGCCAGAAGTTCCATCAGTTTATCAATGACCACCAGGACCTAAACGAGCTGATTATGTTTCAGATAAACTCGCATTTAGAAAATATCCAGAAATAGAAATCTTAATGGATGGAAGGGATCCTCACCACATAATGCAACTTTCGATGTTGATGGAAAAAATTGTATCCAACGGATATTCTCTGATGTAATTTACAGTGAAGAAATCCTAAAACAACGAACTAAAAGTGGATACTCCGATATAGCGCTGGCTAAAGAAATATCACAAGAACATAAACGTGTACACGATGAGTTACGACAATTATTTATGCAGTACACATATGAGTTTCCAAATGATAATCTTAAAGAAAAAATCATCACAACGATACAACAGCTGAATCAAGTAAAATCTGACGCTGAATTATTTAATGATTCTGTGATAAAGACTGGCCCCGCTCCACGTTATCCAGACGAAACATATAAGGATACTTTTCTTGCATATTTTAAGATCACAGAGACAGATCTACCAACATTTAAATTACCATATCTTGAAATTGATAAAATACAACCTGTTGTCGACGCTATTATAGATCAATATTTTCCAAAGATCGTAGACGCGTGGAGAAAAAAAGCTCCACCGGCGATTATTCTGAGACATGAGAATGATCCGTACGGTAGAGGCCGTCATATATCAACAGGTGTTGTCAATATCACATCAACGATCGCAGTTAATTTGGTGTGTGACGCCGTCGATGGAAGTTATCAAGTAGATACTGAAAACTCCAAACAAGCACAACAGGGATATATCTTATATTCATTTAGCCCCAAAGTACCGCCTGGGTTTTTAATTGTGTCAGTGCCAGTTAATCCGGTTTATCTGCGATGTCATAATCCGCTATTATCACGGATACGTTTTAGACTTACTGACCAGGCCGGACACTTACTTGATCTCCGCAAGAAGTTCTTGCAATAAGTTTGTATGTGAGATCGTAGATCTTCACGCTTATAGAGCGTCATCGTGACTGATGTCTTCTCAAATTAAATTACACGAATAAATATAATGGATGGAACAATTGCCGAGATAAAAAAAACTAACCATTGCACAACAATTGATGTTGTGCTATTATTGTCTAAACAAACTTCGTAGTAAGATTATGGATGATCGATATAGCAAAAATTCTGAATTAATGGAAAAAGATTAAACAAATTAATCTGAATCAGAGTAAATATTATAATCTGAATCTGAATAAATAATATTATCTAAATAAAACCAAAAATAAAAATATTTCTGAATCGGAATAAATATAATCCGATTCTGAATCTTAATCAAAATAAATGTTATAATCTGAATCTGAATACGTATTATAATTAGAATCGGAATCTGAGTCAGAATCGGAATACATATTATTATCAGAATAAATATAATCTGAATCAGAATAAGAATAATAAAAAAAAATAGAAAATAAATATCATCTGAATGTGAATAAATATTATTATCTAAATAAAACCAAAAATAAAAATATTTCTGAATCGGAATAAATATAATCCAATTCCGAATCTTAATCAAAATAAATATTATAATCTGAATCTGAATACATATTATAATTAGAATCGGAATCTGAGTCAGAATCGGAATAAATATTATTATCAGAATAAATATAATCTGAATCAGAATAAGAATAAAAAATAAAAATAAAAAATAAATATCATCTGAATGTGAATAAATATTATTATCTGAATAAAACCAAAAATAAAAATATTTCTGAATCAGAATAAATATAATCTGAATCAGAATAAATATAATCTGATTCTGAATCTGAATCAAAGTAAATATTATAATCTGAATCTGAATAAATATTATAATCAGAATCAGAATCTGAGTCAGAATTGGAATAAATATTATTATCAGAATAAATATTATAATCATAATCAGAATTATAATAAAAATTAAAAAAAAAAATATAATCTGAATCTGAATAAATATTATCAGAATACAAAATAAATTTAATCTGAATCAGAATCAGAATCGGAATAAAAATAAAATCTGAATCTGTGTCAGAATAAATATTATATTATCAGAACCTGAATAAGAATCAAAATAAGTATTATACTCTGAATAAAAATATCTGAATCTGAATAAATATTATCATTATTCTGAATAAATATTATTATCAGAATAAATATTATGATCAGAATCAGAATAAAAATAAATAACAAAAGAGAGTACCTGACGAGCAAGTTGAATGACGTCGGATATATATCTTTTTGGGTAATTGTTATATTTTTCTTTCTCATTGCAATATTCTTTCTCATTTGCAATTTTCTTTCTCAATGCAGTTGTTGGATCTCTAAGCGCGATAGGGGTAATAAAAACACCCCCTATGCTATCCGCTGGTGTTTTGAGGTTTGGGGGTGCCAGGCGAGTTACACCTGTAATTAGTTTGTATTTTTTTGCAATCTTACAATCACCCTTACACAAGTATATCTCGTCATCAACAGCCCGCAGGTGCTTCCAATTATAATAGTATCTGTCGCCGAAAGCAAGACAATATGTCTATCGCATTTTTCGAGACTCGAACACGTGAAGAGTTTCCACTAGTGGATCCGTACGCGAACGCCTTAACCCCACGACTACCGGAGCTGTTACAAATCGACAGGCAAATTTAAGTATATAACTATTCGCTACCACAGTCACTGGTGACAGCGCTTTCACGCCTAGTGATCTCGTCAGGAGCGACCTTGTCACTGAGTTTACAATAGCACATAAATTTCTTCAGCTGTCGCACACGTGAACTCATAATCTTTTTTGTTTCGTATTCACGTGATAACTCTGATCTTTCTCAATCGCGTTTGCGAGTGAAACAAATTTTTGAATATCCTCATCAGCGACATAAAGTAGAGATTGTTTCATGGCCTGTTCAAGTAACTTAATGAATCTATACTCGGCTGCTAATATATATCTTCCATCATATTTCCGTTCCTGTTGCGCTTCAAAATCATTTATGATTTTATCAAGGTCCAATTGTTCAGGTAATTCTATATCCTCGTCATTTAATTTTTCAATCTCAGAAATAATTGCATGAATATTTTTGGAATTCATTATATAATAAATATTTATTTAAAAGGAAAATATTTTCTGAATCAGAAGCAGAATAGTAATATTTATTATATACATTTCTGCCTGATGTCATTCGGGAGTTAAAATACATGTAGGTCTGTATACCTGTTCACCTGGAAGATCTAAAAATAACTTCCCTGGATTTGCTCAGGTTACCTATACTGGATAAGCAGGCAACCAGCATGTGCGATCAGTTATACTGAATAAAATCATAATTATTGTAAACGGTAGAGTGGATTTATTTCAATTTTCAAACACACCGTATAAATACCAGCATTTAATAATCGCACATATATTTCTGCAGGATGTCATTTGGGAGTTAAAGGACATGTAGGTCTGTACAAATACTTACCTGTCTTACCTGTAAAAGCTAAAAATAACTTACCTGGATTGTGACGCTCAGTGGAGAAACATTAAAAAAAAGTTCACGGCAGTAATATAATATTACGCAGTTACAAGCGGGGAAACTGCTTTATTATTCTAGCGGAGAAATCGTTTGCATGACAGTTATCTCCCTTCATCTAATAAAATAGGGAGCAACTGAAATAATTTTTGGTTAATTTTTCGAATATGCCGATTTGTATATTTTATCCGCGACACGTTGTACTGAAGGCATGCAAATATCAAAATATTTCCAGCTGCATTCATTGATTGAAATATTATTTCTTCGTCTGTCTGTATATTCGGAGATACAACTGATTTGGGAGACTTACAATTACCACAAGTATTTCCAAACTGGCAATTTTGTCTCTGTGTAATAGCTCGTAAATTTCCCAAAGAATTATCAATTTTATTGCGGTTCACGTGATCGATCACAAACTGGTCTTTGATCAGTCCATGAAAACATTCATACACGAATCTATGTGAGTAATAATTTATTTTTAATTATGGGATGCTTCACAAATTCATTTTGCTCCATTTATATAATAATATTATTTGTTTAACTTATTATTTTGAAAATCTGGCGAGATAGTCTTCGGCGCTTTTTTTTTTATAGGAGATTCATTACGGACGCCATCGGTATTATTTGTTTTATCATAATATCGTCTCAGCTTTCTGTATTTTTTACCACCACATTGCACACACAACTGCGTTTTTGCTCTGACCCAACACCACATTTCAAGCACGGTTTCGGTCCTAGACTCCTACGAACGCTTTGCATGCGATATCCACAGAATTCATTTACGCAAGTCCTGTTACAAGAAAATGAAGAACCGATCATGAGCCATTTACATTTATTATTTGCTTCAATCGTTTTATATATATATAATCAAACTTTAATTTAAATATATATTTGGCTTAATTATAATATGGAGGAATTTATGAGATTATCTGCGATTGAATCCTCTAAAACCAGATTCAATCTCGACAGAATAATCCCTCAGTTACCAAGGCGAGCTTTGGTTGATTTAACAGAAAAAACTCCCCCCTGCGGGTCCGGGGTTGTAGAATTGGCCCGCCGTGCCTCGCTACGTGTCGTAAGAGGCGACTAAGTAGAGGCAACCTGTTTGCCGTGGGTTGCGACCCGTGTCGGAGGAGGAAAGGATCCTGGTAGTTGAGCAGAGGCTTTCCGATGCAATACACTACTTTGGCCTCTACTTCTTCTAGACGGGTGGTCGGGATGGGCCCGGTCTCGACAAATCGGCTGGTCACGCCGAGCCCTAGGAGGTCTTTATTTCTCGCTCACTTTCTTTATCTTTCTCGTTGTATCTCTCTTGATACCACCGTTGCCCCTACATTCTATCCCTTTAACTTTCCCTTTTCCAAGTCTTAGAAGACTTCCTAGAAGGCGGTGGCTCAACGGGTCAATTGGGAGGTAATTTTACCGACTGAGTATGTCTTATGGGATGAATCAGGAGGTGAATTTACCTACTGAGTATAACATCTGTGTATCCCTGACACTTGAAAAGTGTCCCCTTGTTGGGCTCCTTGGTGGGCGGGGAGCACGGGTGCTGAATTTTAAATCCACCAACATGGATATTTCCAAAAAAAATCAACTCAAGCGTACCAAAACTGGATCTGACTCAGATGACGAACCATGTGGTGTGGATTCATTTCCACGCTTCATGGTTATACAGTCTAAAGATGCCACAAAACCGCTTAATGTACTCTCTCCGTTTGTGATCGAAAAAACAATTATGGGACTGATTGGAACACCAAAAGGTGTTAAAAAGTTAAAATCGGGCTGCCTACTTGTCGAGTGTGAGCGACGAGGTCAAACAGAAAACCTCAAGAAAATGACAACATTTTTCGATATTCCAGTGACCTCGTTCGCCCACACAACACTCAATTCGTCCAAAGGCGTGATTCGCTGTCGTGACTTGGCTGGAGTCAGCGACACGGATATCATTGAAGGGATGAAAAACGAAGGTGTCACTGCAGTCCGTAGAATACGTATTAAACGTAACAACAACCTGCAGGACACCAACACCATTATACTCACCTTCAACAAGCCAACAGTACCCAGAGTGGTCAAAGTTGGCTTTCTGCAAGTGAAGGTTGATGTGTACATACCAAATCCACTTCGATGTTATAAGTGTCAGAAATATGGTCATCATGAAGACCGCTGCTCAAGAAGCCAAATATGTGGCCGATGCGGAGATCACTCTCACCAGGAATCTGAGTGTAGAGCCACTCCGCATTGTGTCAACTGTGGAAAGGAGCACCACGCCAATTCCAAGGATTGTGATACCTGGAAACAGGAGAAGGAAATACAGAGGGTTAAATATACATCCAACATTCCCTATCCAGAGGCCAGAAAGCTTGTACAGGCAAAAACATCTTTTCCTGGCCCATCCTTCTCCACTGTAGTGAAGAACAATCCCAAGGCAACGAAGGACGCTCAAACGCAGACAGATGCACCCGAGTCAACATCAAGCACTAACACCCCCCATTACCAAGCACAAAGAACCACGGCATCTACCCAAACAACATTCAATAATACTCAACAACAGAAATCACCAAAGAACAAAAACAGATCACAAGGAAATAGGCAGCAAAAGGGGTCAGAAGACCCCATCAAACTCTATAACAGGTTTGGGGACATTGAGAGCATGGATGCAGAAGATACTGCTCCATGTTCTCAAAGTAGCTCCAGACCTAACAAAAAAATCATCCCCGTACTTCCTCCGTAGAAATAACCATATAGATTCTCTCCGCGAAAAGTCTAACCTAGCTCCAAAATCTCCAATCTAAACTTATAATGAAGAACACGATCATACAATGGAATTGTCGAGGACTTAAAGCCAATTACAATGATATTCTCCTGCTTTTAAACGAATATGATCCTGCAATACTATGCCTTCAGGAAACCTTTTTAAAAGATACGGACAACATCACACTTAAAAACTACTCCCTGTTTAACACCTACTTACAGAACGTTGACAGGGCCTCGGGAGGGGTTTCTATTGCTGTGAACAATAGAGCCCCACATAGCGTCATCCCTTTAAACACAAATTTGCAAGCCATTGCTGTGAGTGTCACTCTACATCGAGTGATTACATTTTGTTCTATTTATATACCACCAAACACCAACTTATTACCAAACCAATTAGACACGCTTGTTCAACAACTTCCTGCACCATTTGTTTTACTCGGTGATTTTAATGCCCATAATATTTTATGGGGATCAAATTACATAAGCGACAGGGGCAAAAGGGTCGAAGATTTTATTACTAGACACGACTTGTGTCTATTTAATACCAAATCTCCGACGTACTTGCACCCAGGAACTGGTACATACACATGTATCGACTTGACAATTTGTTCTCCTTCACTACTTTTGGATTATAATTGGAAGGTCGCTGATGACCTTCACAGCAGTGATCACTTTCCAATCTCTCTTAAGAACACCAACGTTACAATTGATGACACGATTCCACAGTGGAATTTAAAGAAAGCTGACTGGACCAAGTTTGAAACACTTTGTACAGCTAGACTTAACAGGAATACCGTCCTAAACGATATTGATCCTATTCGACAATTTACATCCGTCTTAATTGAGATTGCAGAAGAATCTATTCCTAAGTCCTCGCCGAATTGTAAAAGAACCCAAAAACCGTGGTTCACTAAAGAATGTAAAGAAGCCATTAGACAACGCCGAGAAGCACTGAAAAAATTTAATAATCGTCCAACGCCCGAAAACTTAACTCAGTACCGTATTGTTCGGGCCAAAGCTCGCCGCATAATTAAAGAAAGTAAACGAGCATCATGGAAAAAATATGTTTCAACTTTAAACTCTCGTTCCTCAATAAAGAAAGTTTGGGACACGATCCGCAAAATAAATGGAAAGGGAAAATACAATTCATTCCGACATCTGAAGCTAAATAATAACAATTTCAATACCAAACAAGAAATAGCTAATGTACTTGCTGATTGTTTCTCCAAAAATTCCTCATCGTCTAATTATTCAGAAGCTTTCCGAAGATTGAAAGCTCATAAAGAAAAAACACGGTTGAAATTCACATCGAATAACTCAGAGAGCTATAACCAACCGTTTTCATTGTCGGAGCTTATGGAATCTTTGAATAAGGCCCATGATACATCTGCTGGGCCTAACGATATACATTACCAGTTTTTGAAACACCTTCCAGAACCATCCTTCACAGTTCTTCTGGAAATCTTCAATGATTTATGGACTACTGGTAATGTACCAAAAATTTGGAAGGAAGCAACAGTAATACCAATTCCCAAACCAGGCAAAGATAGCGCAGATCCTACCAACTATAGACCTATATCATTAACTAGCTGCGTTTGCAAAACAATGGAACGAATGATCAATTCTCGGCTTGTATGGTATTTGGAAACCAACAATTTAATATCTCCTTTCCAAAGTGGCTTTCGTTATGGTCGTAGTACGAATGATCATCTGGTTAGACTGGAAACATTTATTCGCGACGCTTTTATCAAGAAGGAACACTTAGTAGCGGTTTTCTTTGATCTGGAAAAGGCCTATGACACAACGTGGAAGTACGGAATACTAAATGACCTGCACGATCTGGGTCTAAAAGGCCGACTGCCCTCGTTCATATCAAACTTCCTCTCAGACAGGGAATTCAAGGTACGAGTGGGCTCTACCCTCTCTGATATGCACGATCAAGAGATGGGTGTGCCCCAGGGCAGTATTTTATCGGTGACGCTTTTCAACATAAAAATTAATAGCATCACCAAGTGTCTGACTCCCGGTGTGGATTGCTCCTCTATATGTTGATGACTTTTTAATATGTTACCGATCCAAGCACATGCATACAATTGAAAGACAATTACAGCAAAATATCAACAAGATTCAAAATTGGGCCAATACTAACGGTTTCAAATTCTCGAAATCAAAAACTGTATGTATGCATTTCTGTCAGTTACGAAGACATCATGATGGACCTAAACTCACGCTGGACGGAACACCTATTCCAGTTGTTGAGGAAGCAAAATTCTTAGGTATTATCTTCGACAGAAAACTGACCTTTATTCAACACCTGAAGAATTTGAAAGCTAAATGCTTGAAGTCTCTAGACTTACTTAAAGTAATAGCGCACACCGACTGGGGTGCTGATAGGAAAGTCATACTCAGTTTATACAGAACATTTATTCGCTCGAAACTAGACTATGGTTGCGTTGTCTATGGTTCAGCTAGGAAGTCCTATTTGAAGATGCTAGACCCAATTCATCATCAGGGAATAAGACTTGCCTTGGGAGCATTTAAGACATCCCCGTGTGAAAGCCTACTCGTTGAAGCGAACGAACCACCTTTATCACAACGTAGAGAAATGCTTTCTGCACAGTATGCTCTCAAATTAAGCTCAAACCCTCTGAACCCTGCTTTTTCGGCTGTTTTTGAACCCAAATATAAAACCTTATATGACAATAAACCAAACGTCATACCTACCTTTGGCATTAGAATATTACCATGCCTTGACAGTACCAAAATTGATCTTTCAAAAATTCTGAAAACGACCGTCTCCGAAACACCTCCCTGGCTACTTCAACAACCAAAGGTACTTTTCACATTACACGATGGAAAAAAATCTGAGAGAAACCATTCCATCTTCCACAACTCTTACCATGAACTAATCGCCCAATTTGAAAATTATACAAGAATATATACTGATGGATCAAAAGATGAGGAAAAGGCTGCTGCAGCCTTCGTTAGTGGAAAACACACAACAAAAGTTCGCTTGCCAAATGGTACATCCATTTTTCAGCTGAAATCAGAGCAATAGACCTTGCATTGCAATATATTGAAAGCAAGCGTATTTTAAATAGCATCATCTTCTCCGATTCACTATCAGTACTTCAGTCACTACATAATAGAAAACTGGAGAATCCATTATTAGCTAATGTTCTCCTGAAACATACTGAGCTGAGTACCTCCCACAATATAGTATACTGTTGGTTACCCAGCCATATTGGAATTAAAGGTAATGACAAAGCAGACCGCGCTGCTAAAATGGCCCTATCACTAGAACCATCTCATTTTAATACACCGTATACGGATTTTATACGTAGTATCAAAGAATGTTTACGTCAGAAATGGCAGGCATCATGGAATGATGCGGTGAATAACAAACTTCATGCCATCAAGCCAACCCTAGGAGAATGGACTCCTTCCTACAGAGCCGTCCGTAGGGAGGAGGTAGTCGTTGCAAGAATTCGAATCGGCCATACTTATTTAACCCACTCCTA
Organism: Megalonaias nervosa; assembly: GCA_016617855.1. Classification (NCBI taxonomy): domain Eukaryota; kingdom Metazoa; phylum Mollusca; class Bivalvia; order Unionida; family Unionidae; genus Megalonaias; species Megalonaias nervosa. Next base: position 30,949 of record JAECUM010012604.1, on the reverse strand, counting down.
TATACTAAAAGGAGAAGACCCACCAGAGTGCATATCTTGCAATGAACCATTCACTGTTAAGCACTTTATGTTGGAGTGTTTCGACCTCCAACCTACGCGTAATCATTATTACAATGTGCATGACATTAGGGAACTCTTTGATACAGTTAGCATTTCTTATATTATAGACTTCCTGAAGGAAGTAAATATTTATCATAAGTTATAGCTTGTATGCGATCACCTTAAACAGTTTTATGTGCTATATATATACCGTCGTTAGATTTTAATTACCTTTCATCTGTTTTAGTTGTCATACATCATTTGCACTCCCCGTTGATCTGGAATCTTTATTTATCACCGTTACTATTTTATCGTTTTACCTTCAACTGTTTGGTTTCGTATCGCTGGTCGATACGTAATCTTTTACCACTTTTAAATAATGAAAGATATAACCTTTTGTATGGCGCTAAATAGCCTCATAGTGCTGGTGCGCCGTAAAAAATTCAATCAACCAACCAACAGATAAAACTTTAATCAATCGTAACAGTGAAGCCAAGAGAGAATTTCGCAGCTCATGGTGCAGCTCATGTATGGTCAATTCAGAATTGTACGCCACGCCGATGGCGTTGCCGATGGTGTTGTCGATGCTACAATAAATGATAAACGAGCAGCGATAATATATTTTTCAAATAAAATTTATCGTAGCATCAGACGACGACACATGGATTATCCGTGACAAACGCGATCCTGTTCGCGTGTCTCGTCAGGGTCATAGTGGAGGTATTGTAACAATGAATAAAAATTCAAAACCAGGAATACTGACTGGAATTGATAGACCTTATTATGAACGAGCATATCCTGTAACGGCAGTTGTTTTGCGATATATCTACTGAATGATAAACCTACCGTCGATAAACTTATACCAATGAAAATTTCTCGCCTGAATTGTGTGGCTGAGCGAGTTACAGAATATTTCACAAATGTGAAACGAGGAAACGGTTTAACGGATCTAAGGCGTAAAATAATAAATGAGTGGGCAGAAACAGTTAAAGATACTGGAGCGTCTATCAAAGATCTTGCTGAATTAGAACAAAAATTAAGATTTCCAATAAGAGTGAAGACACTAACCGGAGAGATTTTATACGAATCAAAATATAAAAGAAATGGAACTTTGATAGAAATTATTGATCATAATGCACATTCGTGGACTTCGGATATAACAATATTTCCACAAAATCGAACATTAAATTCTATAGCGGCGATATGTTTGATTTTATCAGAAATATCAGTAAGAGTGACCCTGTATCCGTGTGGTTGTTTTAGAGTTCAGAATCTCTGAACAGCGATAAAAATCGCTATGATCAGTTTGTAGGCCTAATGAGGATATTTATCGTACAGAATATCTCCACGTCAAAATGAAAAATCTTGCGCTGAAATACGCGAACGATGACCATGTCATCAGTGATGAAATCACTGTCGAACGATTACTCAGCAATTGTTTTACCGTTCCGTCAGTCGCTGCACATGCTGCTCAGAAGAAACATTCATGGAAACCAACACGATTAGAATTTCTTGAAGATATCCAACGCAGCTGTGTCGAATATGGACACGGCAGATTATGGAATACGAAATACGATTATAAAGATGTTATATCGGTTGATATGCTTGCATGTTGTCCCCGAAGTTTTCTTGGATACGGAGAATGTTCTGAGTATTTCAAAAGATTTGGACATCCAACACACAAGATGACCAGAGTTGCGATAAATGGACCTTTACCAGATTTTGACCTGACCGGATTTGCCTTTATTGAATCATTCGAGTTAGCACGGAATCTCCATCCGGTTGTTTATGTTTGGTTTGGGAGACATTTTTCAGAAAAATGTTGGGTTCCAATAGTTTTAGTTAGATATATGATTGATACAGGAATTTTGGTGTCATCGACATTCAGTGAAGCAATTATATCATATCGTCCGCAGAAACAAGTTTGGTTACCACAGCAGAAGAAATACTCTGATAATGAAAATCATGATATAACTGATTATGAAAATAAAGTCGCAAAGGATCCTGGGACAAAAATAATTGGTAAATTTACGTAAGGAGGATCATATGATCACAAACGACATTGTTGTAGATTAATCATGGATGATGCAGAATTGGATTTTATAACTACTGATACAACAGAGATAGGAACTTTTATAAACCGAAAAAATGTTTATTTATCTGATGGAACGAAATAAGGTACAATCGTGAGCTACACTGATGGTGAATCACCGCAGTTTACTCATTTAAGATCTTCGATGCTTGCGTATGTTTCGATAAATTTATTATCGATGATAAACAGATTTTCTGATACCGCGGCTAGAGTCGCAACAGATTCATTTTATATCAATAAAAATTACACAGAATCACAGAAACATTTAAAAATTTCCAGTGACGCTGATTGGGGATCGAGGAGAACAAAACGAGAACAGATTCTTGATTATTCTGAATCTGCTGATTTTATTTCTGAGGATAGTTATTGTAAAAATAATCGTTTATTGGAATTATCATCGGCGCCATCTGTATTTGATCCTGTAAACCGTTATAAGGCTGTTTATCTCAACGGGTGTGGTGGTTCTGGTAAAACAACACGTGCGATTGAATTATTTCGACGATTAAATAAATCCGCCGATATGATTGTTTTGACACCCACACATAGACTTGCACGAGAAATGAACGAACGTGAAGTTAATTCGTGTACATATCACAGTTTCTTTCGATGGAAGGGAGATACGTGGACTACTGAGCGAATGGGTGAGAGACACATTCCTAAGATTATTATTTGGGATGAGATCTGTACAGTCTCGTTGGAGGTATTAAAAATATTTCTCGATTGGTTGTTGACGAGAAATACTGCGATTATCATGTGTGGTGATTATTCTCAACCACCACCTTTTGTTGGATCATTCCCACACGAATGGCTGAAAAAGTTCGTAGATTATTTATTATGAGGAAATAACTGATGATCATAGAGCTATTGATGAACCAGTGAAAGAATTTAAAAGATTGATCAGACTGCAACCAGATAGAATTCAGTGTAAGACAATGCGTGAAATAATTTTAAAAACTCCGATGAATGATTTTTGGAATTTATGGAAACCCACTGATTTGATAGTCGCAAGTCGGAAGATAGTTCGTGATACACTTCAGAAGAAACTATTTCTGTTACACAAGGAAAGATTTTCGGATTTGCCTGTTCCTCTTTGTTATCGCCCAGCAGATGCACGAAAACAAAATATTAAGGTCGATATTCCAGTAACGAATGAGAAACAAAAACTTGTACTTAATGATGTTGTTGTTGATGTTAACGCATTTGAAAATCCGTTGAAGATGGATAAGTCACCATGGACGTTAGGATACGCTATAACGATTCACTCGTCACAGGGATTAACTATTTTTGATACAAATGTCTGGTTTGTCGATGGTCAAATTTAGTTTATCTAGCGGTGTCGAGAGTCAGAAAAATATCTCAGCTGAAGAGAATTGTAATTGATCGCATATATCTGTTTTTACGCGTGATGACAGAGGAAATAACTGATACAAACATTAAAGATGTCAAGAAAAAATTATTTGGTTATCAGCAATCTGACAAATAAATAAATGTGATTTTGATCTCGATGTTGATTTTATCATGACACTAAAACAGCAATAGAATAATCATTGTGCAAGCTGTAATACAGTAATGATGTGGCAATATTTGAATAATAACCAAAACAATTCACCATGGATAGAATTAATAGTAATCTCGGTCACACACGTGACAATGTGATATTGACCTGTCTTGAGTGTTATCGACATAGGGGGTCTAGTGTTCTGCTTTTACAGAAGTAAAGGCGGTGGTAATTGTGTATCTTCTGGAATTACTTGTAACTGTTCGCGTACAAATCCACGCTGAGGAGCAGTTGAATCTAGTCTGTAGATTGCAGGTCTACCCATGGATCTTATCAAGCTGAAGATTTTATGTGTGGTTACACTCCAAATAGGATCAGTTGCTCTTTTTTTTACCACCTCCAGGATCACCTGGTTCATATAGATATCTTACAGTCGCATTACCCAATACTGGTTGTTTTGAGGAAGAGTCACGTCGTCGAATTGGTAGATTTTTTTGTGATCGCGCTGATGGGTTTCATGGAAGTTGCACGAGTAGTTTCATTATTTAACGCAGCTATCACACTTGGTAGTCCTGCAACCCATTCACGAGATCTTTTGTCCACGGACTTAAGGTCAGTGGATATTTCCTTTGCATATTGATATCCAAATAACCGCTCAGCAAGTGTTCAATTAAATCATTCAACGATTGCCTGATCGCGATGAATTGCAGTATGTCCTCACCTGATTTTGACATTATGTTTTTTCATCAGAGATGATACTGCACCAAGAAATTCTTTGCCAGGATCAACCTGTACTAGCTGTGGCCATCGTAGACCACCGCGTTGATAAATTCGTTCAAAAGCAGATGCAACTTCAGCTGCTGTTTTTGTTGATAATGGTTTTGCTCCCTTATATCTACTTGCAACGTCAACAACAGTGAACGCGTATTTGTATGTGCGTGATTGACGTCTACGTGATTGTATAGTATCTTGAGGTAAAAACAAAATATCTGCTTGATGAACTTCATTGGGAGCGCTAACATGAAAATGTGCATACTGAATTTGTTTAGGTGGTGGTAGATAAATTTGCCATATTGCCTGTCGTGCTAACCAATTTGTAGCAACCGAACGTGCTACACCTGCTGCAGCAGCAAGTTTATCAATCGCTGCTTTACACCTCCAATATCCTCTTGGGCTATAATAAAGCGATTCCATTATAATAATTATGTATGATTAATTACCTGCTCCTAGCACTAGTTTACCTTTCATCGCAGATTTTACTAGGAAGATAGCAAGTTTATCTCAGAGGGACTTATTTTTTTATGGAATTTAACGAATGAATCAACTTTACATCTGCAATATGTCGTTGTTGTAAATCTTTATTTTTATATGCAACATCATGAATATGGTACGCTTCATCAATCGCATTTATTGGATACTCTCCGGGTCTTGGTTGGTTTCGTTCATCAAGTCGGGTTCCAGGACCACAATAATTATATCCAGGAAGATGTTTTTCTCTTGGGTATTTAGCCCATGGAGTTCCTGGTAATTTTCCCAGTGAAGCGGCGATATCACCACCTGCCTTCGTATGAGACGAAATAAATCTGTATTTCCTTGTACCACATTTCACACACTTGCCTGTAAGTGCACGCTTTTTTATTTGTTATTATTACTGTTGTTAATCCACCGGTTGGAGTGGATGCTCTGCATCGAACACAATATAAATTCATATTATTTATTATATTTCTACAACATGGATGTCATTGACTTCTCAGCGACACGAAAGCAAGAGCCAATCAAACATCATGCAGCGCTACCAAATTCTATCAGAGCAATTTATAATAGGTCCATTTAGGACTTTTTATCAGGACTTATATTTTTTAATGCTTGGATTAATTTTGGATTTGATTCATAAACCGTAAGTTCTTTTCCCTATTTTTATCTTGTTTTTCTATGGAAATTAAATTAATACTTTAATTTGATCACTAATGTAAACCCCTTGTTTTCATCTATAACTTGGCAACACTGTCAAACTATAGTTTTCTCCAATAAAAGAAAGAACACAAAATATTTAATGTGACTAGATAAAACAAAGTCTTTTACAACTGGACAAAATTGGAAGATGTCAGCTTATATAGCTGTATTTGAAACAAAGGATTAGCAAATTAACATTTTTCTAGAGAAACTTGTTTATGTGTCCTAGCCCTCTTAAGTGAATCCATGCAAGTCCAGAGTTCATTGTGTTTACAAAGGAGACATTAAGGTATAGTCATCTTCTTCTTCAGAAATAGTAGCATATCAACATTCTCTGCACTGATTGCTGCCCTTTGGCTTGAAACAATATCTCCTGCAGTACCGAAGACTCTTTCAGACGGGACAGATGTTGCTGGTATGCAGAGCAACTCCCTTGCATAATTGGATAACACAGGAAACTGATGTTGATGATCTCGCCACCATTGTAATGGGTTCTGGGCAAGAGGAATGGACTCCTGATCCTTGTAGCTCTCAATTTCTTCCGTTACTTTTTCAAGAACAGTCTTAGTATTTTTCTCCGCTTTCACAACATATACATCTCCAATGCAAGCATCAGCAGATGTAGATAAGACAGAAAAAGAGTCAACTTTAGCTAATGTGGATGAATCAGAAGCATCTTCATCTGTCTTTATTCTTTTCATTTGGTGAGATGTAGTTGTGATAACCTCGGCTGACAAGGCTGGTAATGCAGGAAGAGGTTGAACATCAGTAGCTGAATCCAACTGGCATACCTGTTTAACTTTCTTTGGCTGATTCTGTTCGTAAGACGTGGATACAGCCAGAGCCAAGCGGTTGAAGACTTCAAATCGATTGTTTTTTGTTAGTCAGAAAAGATAGGTTTTTGAACCTGGGGTCCAGAGCAGTTGCTATCTGGAGGAAATCCTTGTTTCCTTCATATCTGGTCGAACCATCGTTCACAATAGTTGCTTTCATGTATTTCACCAATGTTGAATCATGATCGGACGGTGCCATAGGTGTAGTCAACAGTTGATTCGCAGTGGAAGAATGATGGATATGGTGGGTGTTTCTTCTGCGCACAACACTGTTGTGATTGCCCGTAGTAGTTTCAAACACGTCAATACTTCTTCAGCATTGCTAATGTCAGTTTCCGACAAGGTACTTACATCTTTGTTCACACTGTGCACCTCTTTGCTGGTTAAGGCAGCATTTACAGCTGGTTATAGTTCCAGAAACCTTTCAATCATGCCAGCTGCTGAGTTCTATTGGGTACAAACATCTTGAATTAGTTTGTGTTTTGCTAAGTTTAGGAGCTCAATTTTGTCTCTTAGTATTCCTGAAGCAGCTGAACTGCGGTGAAAAAAGCTGACAATTCTTCTGATCCTGCCAAGAAGTCTGCTAACGTCATTGATTTTCAGACCTTTCTGGGGAGCTATATTTAAGGTGTGTGGTTACATTCTGCTTCTGATACTGCGACAGCCATATTTGAAGCATTGTCAGTTACCAGTGGCTGATTGGATGAAATTCCCCATACATTAACAGCTGACAACAGAACTGCAGCAATATTTGGACCTGTGTGACTCTCAGGTAGACCCCGTATTTGTAGCACATAACTCTGAAGTTTCAAATCAAGAGAAATAAACATGCAGTTACTGTAACATATGATTCCGTTGCTCTGGAAGTCCAGCTGTCAGTTGTTAATGCAACTTTAGATGCTAAGTGCAAGCATGTTTTTACGTCTTCCTTGACTTGTAAATGCATATCTGGGATAATTTTCTCAGAGAAGATGGCCTGTCTAGATGGCACAACATATCGTGGATCAAGCACCGATGTCATGTGTAAAAATCCTTTGTTTGATACAACACTGTACGGCCGCAAATCGTGAACGATGAAACTAGCAGTGGTGTGCTCAAAGCTAGTTCCGGACGGCTAATGTTGGTGAAAGAAAAAAAAAAAACGGTATACCGGTATTACTATACTCGTATCTCGATATACCGTTTCGGGCATTTTGTATCACAATTTACCGGTAAATCGGTATATCGTTACACCCTTACCACTGACAATGTTCCCCGGTAGACTGCAGGGTCAGCATGTTGCTTCTGATGATGCTGTTAAATGGCTGAGAACGCACTGCACACGATAATAATAATATGCATGGCTGAATGTACATAGGCATGTCCGTGTCTGTGTATATCTACGTGTGCATGTATGTACAAAGCGAGTATAATATTATGGTACCGTACTTGGAACGCCTTTTGCAACACTGGGAACTGAATCTTACGCAAACAGCCTGCTGTCTTACGAATACGGTTTGAAGAAGACGAGACGGAACAATTTGAAAGACAGTTTAGAACGGTATTTTATGTACAAAATAGTATGCTTACGCAGTAATAGAGACACGATTGGGACGGCTGTTGTAAATCCATTAGAACTTATACACGTTTTAATAGAATTTACGAGGCATCACCATTGGCTTTATTAACGTTGACTCGAAAGGAGATCGTCGAATTCAAATAATTACATGTGGAAAGATAATATCCTGAAACGATATTGTACGAAAGGAAACGGTACGAGTATAAGAGATGACTGATGGACAGCTCAAAATGGTACGAAATGGGAATGGTACTATAGGCGTTTGAAACATTCACAAATGGAACAAAAACAGTAAACAGAAATGGTTAATGGTTGATGAGTCAGTTTCATGCGAGACTGAAATTTCAGCCAGTTCAGAGATACTACACTTATTGAAGTTTCATTGGTGAATTAAAGACATGCATATTTTGAATGTCAAATAACAGAACAGGATACTTGCATTGGAAAGAGTGAGTTCTAAAAAAGGCAATTTAGCAGCAGTTCTCAGCTCTGAGCAAGATTCACATATTAGAACGTACCATTTCACATCAAAAGCTATCTCGTATGAAAGTAACACGACAGTCGCAAAAATGTACTTATTCTTGTACTTCTTATACAGAAAAAGTATCGCGTGGGAATTTAATACCAAATCATTAAAAAAAATGCATCAAAGATCTAGGTATTAACGATGTGATTCATTGGCCAAGTTACTCTACTACCATTGGTTCGTTTCTGATCTTTGATCATTACAACCTCTTACGAGAGACGGGCACATTTTATATTAAGTCTCTTTTAGAACGTGGTGGAGTTACGTTTTCGCCCTAGCCGATTGCCAATCAAATTACTGACTTGCTGCCATTTATATAATGGGCGAAAACCGTCACAGCTACGACTTGGTAATTTGTAAAGTTCCGCCGTTTCGTTGTGATATTTATAAATTTAATGCGGAAATCAATCTATCCACAATAGTCATTTGAATTATGAGTGCTTGTTTAGATGGAGATAGTGCTGTTGTGATGAGTGTAGGGTCAAGAGAGTACCAAGTGAATAACATTATCATGCGATAAAAGTCGGGGAAAGAATTAATTCAAATAGTGCCGATGTTTACCATGTTGACACTCATTATGTTCCAAATGTAATATTCCATGTTTTGCTGTTTGAACTCAAGTAGTGTAAATACTTTCAAAAGGTTACTTTTTTTACAGATTCCCGAACGTGGTGTGCGGAAATAAATGCCCAAAACACAAGAAAAACTTTTAAATGACTTGTAACTGACAACAGTTGAATCCAATTAGTGGAGACGCATTGTTATTTTTCTTTATGAAGCAATTGTCACGGAAAGCATCTTTTACACTAGATGCATCTTACTTATTTGATATTATTTGCTGTGATGTACAGTGTGTTCTCTGCACTGCAACCGCCCCTAACATTGAAAGTGCAAAGAGTTAAAGTGAAAAAAGTACATTTTCAATGCCTACTTGAGCATGCTGACCACATCAACGACTTGTCCGTATTAGAATGGTTTCTGTCGTGGTTTTGTCTGCTTAGTGTGGATGAATGCTGCACTAGATAAACGCCCCATGCACGTCATGATATCTTGATTTCAAAAGGCAGAAAATCTCATCTTGTCCTCATGTCAAAGATAATGAGTAATAGAAGTGCAATCATTCTTCTAAAGTTCGCTAAAACGCCAGTTTATGAGTGGTATATACCGCAGAGTTTTCATGAATATCTTAAAATTTTAGACGCCTCATAATCATATTGAAACATACGTAAATTTACTATGGGCCAAGGAACAGCAAACAAACTATACTGACTTATTGCGTGGTATTGACCAACCAGAATGACTTGAAGTTTTGTTCACAAATACCTTGCAATGAACCCTTAGCCATGAAGCACTTTAAGATAGATTGTTTCGATCTCCAACCTGCAGGCGATCGTTACTACAATGTTTAGCAGATGAAGGAACTCTTTGATAAGGTAAATGTCTTGTATTTTAAATCTCCTCAAGGAAGCTAACACTTTATCAGTAATATAGATTTTATGTAATCCTATTTTCTTTGAGAATTCTTAAGCAACATTTGTACTGTTACTCACCCTAATTTTTCTTTTATTATCTAAACCACCCTTTGTGCACACCATTTACAGCCCCAGATAATCGGGAACCTTTGTATATTCTCACCATATCATCGTTGTGCTTTTGTACTTTATTGCTCGTTGGTAATGCACCGTTTTGATACCTCTTATTTTATCATATAAGCTTTTTGTGGAGCTTTTTAGTGTCACTATGTAAATTCCACAAGCAGCAAAGCGACCAACGTACCACTTCTATATTTTTGTAACATTTGTATGACATTTAATTACAATTGCAAGCATCTTTCTTTTCCATGCGTTGCAGATACATTTTTAAGCCTTGCATTAAAAGCGCTTCGGTTATTCTGCAAATCTGATTTGACAGATGATTGATTGTAAAACAAAGCGTATCCTATATTCTCATGTACCAGCGTATTCTAGTATGTTACTGGGGATATAATAAGATCAAACAAACGAATGGATGATTCCTAAGCCATCAGAAGTAAAAAAAAAAAAACATTCTTCAATGATGCTTGCCAGGGTCCGATCAGTGAACGGGAAAAGATCCGTAGAGTTTTCAGTGTCAATCCAAGTGCAGAAATAAGAATACCATACATGCCTAGCTAAAGCCCTCTGTACCATTAGAGGAAGCAATAGGAGAATATGGAGATCTTTAGTATGGAATGTAGTATGTAAAATCATCATAAAATAAAAAGAATTGTATCAAACATATTACTTGTATACCAAATAGGTCACTGCCAGACCAGAAATGTCATCCAAATCAGCCGAAACATTCTTCAAGAAAATTATTCACAAGAGATTTATTATGTAAACTTCTGCTTTGTCGAAACATTAATGAAAAGGTTCCTGTATATTTTACATTGCAAACGCTGAAGTTTACACTCAGTATTAGAGGCCTACAAGACTATTTTACTCGAACCCATCGCAACTAAGCATGACCAAATGATATCCACTATAATCTTCTAAAACATTACGTGATCCACAAGTCAGTGCTAACCGTCTTCCGTAAAATCTGGGCAACTGGCCGACAATGGGAGAAGAAACAGCCGTAACAATATCCAAATTTGGTACCAACCCTTGCAACTATCAACCCATAGAACTAACAAGATATGCAAATGCATGGAACCAATAAAAAATGACAGACTTCACTGATATCTTGACCAACCCCATTAACACAAAGCCTGCTAGAATAAAAGCCTTCCAAATCTGTGTAAACCATGCACTGATACCATCAAAACTATGGCTGTCATTACTAAGAAAAGAACTTTAAACTACTTTATCCGTAAACCCATCAAGAGAATTTAACCAAGTGTGACAGGAAGCATTCTGACATAAACGTCTCTCAATTTTGTGGAACATATTTTGGTGTTGTCAAATGTAGACGAATGTATACAAATAAAATGGTTTTCGTGCCAATGAATCAACTGAACTGAAAGACCCCTATACAGAAAGGAAACTATTTGCTCTGATTTCTTGGACAAGTCTTCATGCATTTACCGATATGAAAGCTCCATAAATAAAGCAGTCGTATCAGCGTGCGGGAATTTTTGCATCACAGTAACCTATTTACATAAAATACGTTGTAAGCAGCAAAACATGCAGCGCAGAAAAAAAATAGTTGATTATCAAGTTCAGTTGAATTTTACTGGAAACAAAAACCTGGAATTTTTAACTTTAAGATAGCATTAGAATTGAAAGATATGTTGATATATTTAGAAAACAAAGAATCATTGTAAATGATAATGGGAACTAATAACCTTTCAAGTTACGAGTATAAAAAAGCGAAATGCTGTTTTACCGTCCCTGGTTTGTTGAATGTAACACAGTGAAAGGTTGTGTTACTATTGCGTTGCGTTGCCGTTACACTTTCACGAAGATGATATTGTCGCTTGGACCCAGGTTGGGTTACAACCATTACAATTCTTTACAACCGTAGCTGAGCGTTGCAGTATAACTGTTGTGATCAGTTACAACTGTTTCGCGGAGTTAATCCATTGCAATCTTTGTATTAAATTGGAGATCAACTATGTTCATTTTCGAAGCACGCTTTAACTCATTAACCCCTAGTGACGCATTTGTGTGTCCAGAGGTTGCACCCTACATCGAAACTGTAGCGTTATGGTCATTTAAGATACCACAAAACGGATGATATTACAGAAATGTAGACAGATGTAGATCTACAATAATACCCAATAATCTGGACTATATACTGGCACTACAAAATACAGAGGGATAACCGTAATTTCTGGAACCCAGTTTTTTACAACAAGAATTCTCCGGTTGTCGGAACCGGATTTTGTGTCCGGATTTTAGACTTTTGGCCTGATATCTAAGGCAGACAGGTTTGAACGGCACACGGACGTGTGAATCGTTGTAAAAAGTAAGAGAAGTTTGAGATTTGGAGTAAAAATTGGCGAGTACACGAAAATGATGGGTCCACTAAGCCACAACAGAAAGAATTCCAACTTTTACCCTTCTTCACATGTGCGAGCGAAATAGCCAATAGAAAAGACTTTATTTTTAGCACAACTAGGCATATGGCAAAACGAAACTCTCTTGGAAGCAGCTGTATTTGGATGTATTTAGAAATAACCCCCCAAAATAAGTTTCCTACTCCCAGTTCAAGCAAAAATTACAAACATATCCCGGCCTTAATGAGTTACATGCAATGCAAAATGTGTAAATGCCAGATCTGTATAGGTTGATGTAACTCATATCCTATAACTTTCGGTTTAAAATGTTATAGCCATACAAGCATTTGTTTCTAGATTTAAATTTTCAGATCAATACCAATGTGGTACAAATCGGACCTTTCAACATATACGTCTTTAAAAAATGTTAACGAGAATTATTATTCTCTAGAACTTCTTTCCGACCTTACTGCCGCAACTGGTATATATCAGCTACATTAGGAATAAAGAAAGAAAAAGAGAAGGAAAACGTGATTTTCTATGCATAACATGGGCCTGAAATAAAGAATTTGATATGTTTAAATACAAAACTGTTAGAAAGTACCTGTATAAGTACAGCAATTACAGGAGTAGTCAATTAATGTCTTGAGAATACACATGCTGTATGAAATAATCACATCTTCTCTAAATGAAAATAAACATTGATTCATGTATCACAGAGAAGGTGAGAATTGTATTGAATTGACATATTAAGATTCGATCTGTCACCAAGTAAAAAATGCATATCATAAAGTTCCCAATCTCTTCCTCTAATTTGGTTAATTCACATCGATGGCCGTCTCCTGTTGTAAACTTGCAGTGTGTTATCTTTCAGCTGTGTTTGTCGGGCATTGCGTTGTGCTGTAGTCACGAGTGTTACACTTAACCTACCTGGGAGTTAGCAAATTTATTTTTTCGACAATTCATACAGTATAAACGATATACATATTCTTTTCAGGGAAAATTATATTGTCTTGTCAACTAAGTATGAGGAAATTTAATATTTGACGTTAGGTACTTATATAAATGAAAAAACAGACAGGACATTATTTTCGGATTATTCTGTCAATGGTATTGTGTGCAGTTGTGATCAATCAAAAGCATGTAATTTCACTGTTGTGTTTTATTTTTTATTTTTTTATATTCGGGAAACGGAATGTATTGCGGCTAGTGCATTTCTTTTGGGGAGTGATTCTCTTAATGTTGATTCCTGGATTTAAGACGATGTGATATCAGCGAGGATTAAATCCTGAATTTATTCAGATTCAGCTAATTTTTATTCATCGTGGAAAAATGGCAAAAGAAGGACTGGATACCCCAACAATTATTTTTGGAATCAGGAGAAACCCCGACACATGGTTGGGTACAACGTTACAAACCTGAACTCATACCTTTAATGTGCAAAGTAGGTCTCAGCTGGAGGAAATAAATAAGTTAGAACGGAAATGTGAGGTACTGGAGAGCAAAATTCAGGAAAACCTTACAAATCTAGGAAATGTCGCAAACACCAGTGGGAAAAGAAACTTTCAAAAGCCGTTAGTGAAGACAGCGAACTATCATGGTTCGGAACCGTGATCGTAGAGTTCATTTTGAACCTGTTACTGAAATTAACAACTGCACTGAAGACCAAAACGAAATGTTTCTTGCATCAAATTTACGAGGAAGTGCACAGACAGTACTAACCAATTTAGATAATGCATCGGGAATTGTCAAACGCTCTGAGCAGGAGGTTCAGCTCAAAGAATCAAACAGAATTGTTCAGGGTGCAACTTAAAAAATCTCACACAGAGGCGAAATCAAACTTTGCCAGAATTGGCTTCGGTTGTAAAACGCTTAAGCAGGAGAGCCAACCCAAAGGCTCCAACCGAACATATAGAAACTTTGAGCCCGGATCATTTTAATGATGTGCTGACTGACTCAGATACGAGTCTTAGTATTCAGCAACACTATTATAAAATCTCAGAAGAAGTAATAAAGTTAGTAATTAAATTGGAGGCTATTGAAAGTGCAGGTAAACAACAGGATATCGATGTTGATGATGTAGAATGTCCATCATTCAGCTTTTTTGGATCTTCATGCCTGCATCAAAGAATTATCTAGTGAAATCATAGAAATTACGGTAGAACTGGATTCATAAAGAGAAAGCGCATTCAAGGACCGTTCAATCGGCAGAATTCGAGAAAGTGCCTGATTTGTGGCAATGATGAACATATAAAGAAAGACTGTCCAAAAATTAAAACAAATAAGAACCAACACGGTAGGAAGTAAGCCCATACCACTCGAATTTCCAGCTATGGATCAGGAATGAATATACAAGGTATGCACAGTGCAAGGAAGAAAGTGAATTTCATCATCGATACGGATACAACTTTTACCATAATTAATGGTCCCATCTATGAACAAATCTCTGATCTACAAAAACCATATTTCTAACCAGCCAGTCAGCAAATGAAAAGGGATGATGGAAAGTGTATCCTAACAAGAGGTGTGGGTAAAAATGGATATTATGATGAATGATACGAAAGTTAAGCACACAGCGTGGGTGGCGGAAATCGATAAAGATATCAATATAATTCTTGGTTTTGACTTTTTCCAGAGACACCAGAGTGTCATAGTTGATGGGACTAATACATTTAAGTTGAATGGTCAACCAGTGAAATGTGCCACGGTGGAATTGAAGAGCATCAAGAGTTGCCACGTGGTAGTGGACAAAACAAGTATCATACCTCCGGGAGTGGAAAAGATCATACCGGGGAAGGTACTAGACCTAAAGCTGTGCCCTCTTGTGCAATACTGGTACCAACCGAGCAATTCACCCAGAGGTATCAATTATTGATGGCAAAGTCAGTGGTTAATTCAGAAAATGCAGAAAATAACTGTAACCCTATTTGGGTGTTCAATCCGCCAGAAAAATCAATTATGGTGTATGAAAAATCTGTGGCAGCGAAGTATGAGGCTGTAACAGTTGATTACGGAATCAGTGTTTCCACATTTTTAGACTGACATGGTGCCGCAGCATCTTGCAGATTCATTCAACGGTTGTCGATACGTGAAAGATTATATTGAGAAAATGTTGAAACATGATGTGATTGAGCCATCCAATTTTCCGTGTCCATCACCCATTGTTCTTGTTAGAAAGAAAGATGGATCGACGTGGTTTTGTGTCGAGGATAGAAAACTAAATAAAGTGACGAAAAGAACTCTTTTGCCGTTTCCAGAATTAACGAGAAACTGGATGCTTTTCAAGGGTCGAAATGGTTTTGCACTCTAGACTTACAGTTCATCGCTCGATTCGGTGTTCCTATGCAGTTTTGTAAGGGTCAAGGAAGAAATTATGTTCAGGGAGATGCGTAACCTTTGAGGGGTTGATAAAATGTGGACTGCGGTCCTTCACCCACAGACAGATGGAAGGGTATAGCTTTTTAATCAGACTATAGAGAACATTCTAGCTACCCTAATCTCTAAAGATCAGAAAAACTGGGATGATATTCTGCCGCTGGCTCTCATGGCATACCGTAGTACTGTACACGACACAACGAAATTCTCGCCAAATGAAATGATACTTGGTCGAGAAGTAGGATTACCCGTTGATTTGATGTATAGAATTCTAAAGAAAAAGTCTTTTGAGTCCAGGAATTGTATAGCATTTGTTGCAAAATTAAGGACGTACTTGGATTGTGCCAGTGAGTTAGCTAAGGAAGACATAAACACTGTGAGTGAAATGCAGAAGTGGTACTACGACTACAGGACACACCTCAAAACGTATTAAACAGGGGATGCTATTTGGTTACATGACCGAAAACGGAAAATTGGTATTAAATCAAAATTACAATCACGTTGGGATGGACCCTATCTTATTGTAAAATGTATCAGTGACCTGGTATATCGCATTCAGAAATCTCCAGCACACAAACCGCGTGTGGTTCATTATAAGACTCCAATCATTCTATGGTGTCTTTACAAACTGGTTGAAATACGATGTTAGCACGGAGAAAGGAAATTTCTGACAGTAGCTCCAGTGATGAAAGTGATTCAGACAGGTCTGACAGTGAGACCGCATTCCGGAGTATGGGCGCGTCAAGCAGGTGTGACATCCACCGCAGAGATGTGACCCTGGAGTGTAGATTGATCTAACACATGATAAGGCACAATTAAGTGTCTGTGTTCCGTGACTGTCAAATGACTGAAAATGGTAGAAATGTGTAATTGACTAACTTGCCTTAGGAATAATGTGAACAATTTTGTTGGGATTAATTGTTTAGTGTGTAAATAGGGTTTAGCGGACTTAATTAAAAAAGTAAGCTTGAGTTTCATATCTCATATTTAATTTTATATTTTGTGAACTCGTGTGTAAGACTGCTTCATAATTAATAGTCACGTAAGTACTGATATAATCATATACCCACTGCCAAAACAACACGTTTGTTTTAATCTGTATGAAGAAATTGAACTGACTCTCATAGTAACATGTGGAACACATGTTTTCAAAGAGATGAGCAATGTGATGAAATTGTGATATGCTTTAATGATAGGGGCAGTAGTGTTCTCCTTATAGCACTGGTTTGAACAGTTGGAACTATCAATCATAACTGGACCGTCTCGCTGCGGGCTGTGATTCTAGAGAGGGAGAGAACCTTTATCTGTTTTCATGTGTCATGCATCGGGTTTCAGCCGGACTGAATTATGGACTGAGAAAGTGGTTTTTAATAAGACTTACAGACGAGAAGAAGAGAGGGGTTTTAGCTTTTAGCGTTAAAGGATTAATTAAATTTTCTTTCTGTTCTAAGGGATGGTTAAATTGTAATTCTACAGAGAAGTAGGGGATTTCTTTGTGTAATGCAACACAATAGCAAAGGAGTGTATATAGTATAAATTGTAAAATAAACATAAAAACAGGAAAATTATTTTATGGATTTATTTCTGAACCCATCACATTTCAATACATACATTCATTGATACATACATACATACATACATACATACATACATACATACATACATGTGACAGTAACTTGTATTATCGTTTTTGCAATACGTGTTTATCAGCAATATCATCCGTTCCATCAGAAATTTTTTTGTCTAGCAGATGAAACTTTAAAGCATGGGTAAGCAAAAGATCAGCAGAATATTTTATCCGGGATATTTTGTTACGATACAGATTGTTAAGTATGAAAGGTAGGGCGCTTTGAACTTAAGTAAGTCAGCGTTATAAAACAACACCATATTGTTGGTTGGATGGCGAAATACCAGCAATAAAAATCTAAACACAAAAGCAATTAAGCAAAAAACGAATATAGTCAGGATGCATGAAACACATGAACAACCTAACTTCATTCTAGACTATATTACTAAACTAACAATAGAATTTGGTTGAATGGGCAGTAATACGCGGGCTTAATACGCGGAAACTTTAATGCCTACGATGAACTGTGCGGCAACAGTAAAACCGCCGTTAACGGCAAGATTAGAGCAAAATTGGCACTGTTGTGTCATTGCGTTAAAACTGTAACGGGGGCGATTCTTTGCAAAACATAGATAGGCTTTCTCCGCTTGATGGAAAAAAAAAGGGGGGGGGGGGCCTGATGCACACCAGCGAAGTTGGTGTGATGAATGGATGGAGTGAAACCTTCAAATAGTCCCCACGTATTTCGTTTATTCTAACACAGGTTCATTTCTAAGAAATGGGTATTCGGTGATATAATTTAATTATTGGAGAGAGAAAGTAAGACGGAAAGTTCTAAAAGTAGAATGACAGAGAGAGAGAGAGAAAAAAAATGATTTCATTAAAGTGAAATTATTACTTACTGAAATCAAGAAGCAAAGATGAAATTCCAATGAAAATAATAAGGTTTATTTAAAGTAAATCATTAGTTAAATAAGCAGTTATAGATGAAGGATATGTTTTAGGTGGATGGAAACTAAACTTGAGAAGGAAATTAGAAAAGGATAAAATAATCTGATGAATGGGGTAATTAATGAGGCCAAGCTACATTTCTTACCATCTTGAACGCCAAAACACACCAGACGATTATATCGTTTCGACTGTATTTTCTTCACAATCGCAAACAGCGATTCCGCCCAACCCCTTCTGCCCTACCCGACTTGTACCGACTTGACTAACCTACCAACTTACCAACGCTGGACCGGTCGAAAAGCGTATATAAAATGAAATGTGTACACGCGCCGCGACCGGACTATCCGACATGCGCAGAGAGTGGACGCGTGCGCTGGCCGGTAAAAATGGTCCATCATGAACAGAGCTTAAGTAAACACTTGATGTAGAAAAGAAGTGGGGGGGGGTAACTTTGAATTTCAGTGTAAACAAGTCCGAAATTTGCCACATCGTATATTAAAGAACTACCGGTACTTAAAGTAAATTACACATTAAATTTCCATCCACCATCACATCCCCCCCCCCTCTTAAACCCAATGTGCTCCGCACATTGCGTCTAAGAGAGTAATTTTACCATTTCAAGATATAAATTATTTCATTTACATTAAACTAACATGCATGGGAAGTTACAGCATTGATAACATCTGATTTACATTATTAAAACGGATGGACATGCAAATTATCCTTATACATTTTTACCATATACATCTATCACACTAATTAAGAGAATGACGTTCATATAAATTTACTACAAAGAAGTTGTCAAAACAGTTTTGACTTCAGTTCACTTCAAAGTATTACATCATGACTAATTTCAATACAGGATTATTAAAAAAAAATACGAAAATTACTGCACTGTCGCCAACAACAGTGAATAACTTGAGGTTGGTTCGAGAAGGTAAAATAATATCTATGTAAAATTTTATAGTCACTTTTTGTTTTAATAATAACAATAAACTTTTAAAAATCATCTGCAGGAGAATCTTTACAATATCTTTAAGTTTTGGTCTTGAGGTCGCTGGTTCATTCCTCCTGGACAGCGGTGTAGGGTTCCACAGGATACCGTGGTGGTTGGCCTGTAAATGGTAGTGGCCTGTTTTCAGTCGCTTGATGGCTTGAAGGGTTCTATCTAGTCTTTCTTCAACTCGACTACTTCATCTCTGGGGACATAGACATTTAGCCGGGAATAGTCATGGGAGTCTTTTTGGGATAGTGCAGCTCGCGGGCGTCGATTGTTCTGCTCTAGCAACCTTCGGGCGTCTCTTTCCTTTGCGACTCTGTTTTCTCCCTCTGTGTTCGCTAAACGCGTTATGGCTGTTTGCAAAGCATCCGTTAACGTTCTTGACCTTTCTTAATCCAGTCGGTATATTTCTGAAGCTCGTCTTTAGTTGATAGTACTGGAGGGAGGACAAGGGGTCGGCTACAGGGTCCTTCGGCAGTAACGATACACCTCTCTGGTGCAGATAGTATTGCCTGGTTGCTAGAGACGGCAATGTTTCCTCTAACGGATGATGATGGAGGGACAGGAACATTGGATATAGAGGAAAAAGTTGAAGATAAACAGGAAGTTGCACTTCCTTCAGAAGAAGGGAAAGGAATAGAATCAGACGAGTGTTTTAGAGAAGGTGCTGGCACAGGAAGCAGAGCCCTCCTCTAGAGAGTGAAGATGGAGGCACAGTAATGCTAGTAGAAGAGAGAGTCGAACATGAACTGGAAGCAATGCCTCCACTAGGACTGTCTTTCGCTCTCGGCGGAAGGAAAAATCCTGGGTCAATGTAGCTCTTATTGGCCCGCGTCTCTGCCCTTGCTTTTGCGAGCAATTTTTCAGTCTTATCCTGATCCAAATTGTGTAGCCGTCGTAGATGCCGACGCAGGTGGCTGAGTCTCATGAAGGTTTGTCAGCAGATTGGACATGATCTGTAAGTGAACATTGGGCGGTGAATTTCCTCCCAGTGGCGTAAGTATTGACGAACATCCCGGTACATGCAGTAATGGCATCCTTCAATGGGACAAGAAATGCCATTCTTTGTTACTGGGATACGGAACCATCTTTCGCCTTCTTGAATGCCTTCTTGGGCCAGGAGGTCTATCATTTCTTCCTCATCTACATGCAAGTCAATTTGGTCAGTCTATCAAGAGAAACAACCACAACTACAAAATCTCGCAGACATCTTAAAAATACTTTTAGTACAGTTAAAATATCTAACTTCTTGGGGAATAACTTTCATGAAGAGGCTGTCATATCTAAAAAAAAAAAAAAAAAAAAAAAAATTACTTATCTACTTGGCAAATTAACTTTAGCTATACAATCATTTCAATTTAGAGAGAACATATGTGTAAAACTTTTTTTTTTAATTTCAAATAATAAAATAATCTATACAGCAACACAATTGTTATGAACATGTATGTTCTACACAATTCGTATTAATTAATAAACAATTGCCAATTTGCAACCTGCATATTCAAGTGACTGTGCATTAGTCAGTATAATCAAAGAAAGCATTATGAGATATATTCAGGGGGAATATCTAGCTGGGGGCTTTACTGGAGGAGTTTTCACCTCCAACGGTGTCCCCCTGCGGGTCCGGGGTTGTAGAATTGGCCCGCCGTGCCTCGCTACGTGTCGTAAGAGGCGACTAAGTAGAGGCAACCTGTTTGCCGTGGGTTGCGACCCGTGTCGGAGGAGGAAAGGATCCTGGTAGTTGAGCAGAGGCTTTCCGATGCAATACACTACTTTGGCCTCTACTTCTTCTAGACGGGTGGTCGGGATGGGCCCGGTCTCGACAAATCGGCTGGTCACGCCGAGCCCTAGGAGGTCTTTATTTACTCGCTCACTTTCTTTATCTTTCTCGTTGTATCTCTCTTGATACCACCGTTGCCCCTACATTCTATCCCTTTAACTTTCCCTTTTCCAAGTCTTAGAAGACTTCCTAGAAGGCGGTGGCTCAACGGGTCAATTGGGAGGTAATTTTACCGACTGAGTATGTCTTATGGGACGAATCAGGAGGTGAATTTGCCTACTGAGTATAACATCTGTGTATCCCTGACACTTGAAAAGTGTCCCCTTGTTGGGCTCCTTGGTGGGCGGGGAGCACGGGTGCTGAATTTTAAATCCAACAACATGGATATTTAAAAAAAAATCAACTAAAACGTACCAAGACTGGATCTGACTCAGATGACGAACCATGTGGTGTGGAATCATTTCCACGCTTCATGGTTATACAATCTACAGACGACTCAAAACAGCTAACCTCATTGTCTCCGTTTGTTATTGAAAAGACAATTACGGGTATAATTGGTACACCAAAAAGTGTAAAGAAGTTGAAATCGGGCTGCCTACTTGTTGAATGTGAGCGACGGGGTCAGACCGAGAATATCCGGAAAATGAAGACATTTTTCGATATTCCGGTGACCTCATTCGCTCACACAACACTCAACTCGTCCAAAGGCGTGATTCGATGTCGGGACTTGGCTGGAGTAAGCGACAAAGATATCATCGAAGGGATGAAAACGAAGGTGTCACTGCAGTTCGCAGAATAAGAATTAAACGTAATAACAATCTGCAGGACACCAACACATTCGTACTCACCTTCAACAAGCCAGCAGTACCTAGAGTGGTCAAGGTTGGCTTTTTGCAAGTGAAGGTTGAGATCTACATACCTAACCCCCTTCGATGCTATAAATGTCAGAAATATGGCCATCACGAAGATCGTTGCTCAAAAAGCCAGATATGTGGCCGATGCGGAGACCATTCTCACCAGGAAGCTGAGTGTAGAGCAACTCCGCATTGTGTCAACTGTGGAAAAGAGCACCACGCCAATTCCAAGGATTGTGATACTTGGAAACAGGAGAAGGAAATACAGAGGGTAAAATACACATCCAACATTCCCTATCCAGAGGCCAGAAAGCTTGTCCAGGCAAAAATATCACCTACTGGCCCATCCTTCTCCTCTGTAGTTAAAAACAATCCTAAAGCAACGAAGGACGCTCAAACACAGACAGATCAACCCGAGTCAACACCTCGCTCTAACACCCCCCATTACCAAGCACAAAAAACCACGACATCTACCCAAACAACTTTCAATAACACCCCACCACCGAAGTCACCAAAGAGTAAAAATAGATCTCACGGAAATAGGCAGCAAAAGGGGTCAGATGACCCCATCAAACTCTATAACAGGTTTGGGGACATTGAGAGCATGGATGCAGAAGATACTGCTCCGTGTCCTCAAAGTAGCTCCAAACCTAACAAAAAAATCACCCCCGTACTTCCTCCAGAGAAATAATCATACAGACTGTCTCCGCGAAAAGTCTAACCTAGCTCCAAAATCTCCACTCTAATCTTATAATGAAGAATACCATCATACAATGGAACTGCCGAGGACTTAAAGCCAATTACAATGAAATTTCTTCTGCTTTTAAACGAATATGATCCTGCAATAATATGTCTTCAGGAAACCTTTTTAAAAGATACGGACAACATCACACTTAAAAACTACTCCCTGTTTAACACCTACTTACAGAATGTTGACAGGGCCTCAGGAGGGGTTTCTATTGCTGTGAACAATAGAGTCCCACATAGAATCATCCCTTTAAAAACAAATTTGCAAGCCATTGCTGTGAGTGTCACTCTACATAGAGTGATTACTTTTTGTTCTATTTACATACCACCAAACGCCAACTTATTACCAAATGAATTAGACACGCTTGTTCAACAACTTCCCGCGCCATTTATCTTACTCGGTGATTTTAATGCCCATAACATTTTATGGGGATCAAATTACATAAGCGACAGGGGCAAAAAGGTTGAAGATTTTATTACTAGACACGACTTGTGTCTATTTAATACCAAGTCTCCGACGTACTTGCACCCAGGAACTGGTACATACACATGTATCGACTTAACAATTTGTTCTCCTTCACTACTTTTGGATTATAATTGGAAGGTCGCTGATGACCTTCACAGCAGTGATCACTTTCCAATCTCTTAAGAACACCAACGTTACAATTGATGACACGATTCCACAGTGGAATTTAAAGAAAGCTGACTGGGCCAAATTTGAAAAACTTTGTACAGCTAGACTTAACAGGAATACCGTCCTAAACGATAACGATCCTATTCGACAATTTACATCTGTCTTAATTGAGATTGCACAAGAATCCATTCCTAAGTTCTCGCCGAACTGTAAAAGAACCCAAAAACCGTGGTTCACTAAAGAATGTAAAGAAGCCATTAGACAACGCCGAGAAGCACTGAAAAAATTTAATAATCGTCCAACGCCCGAAAATTTAACTCAGTACCGTATTGTTCGGGCCAAAGCTCGCCGCACCATTAAAGAAAGTAAACGAGCATCATGGAAAAAATATGTTTCAACTTTAAACTCTCGTTCCTCAATAAAGAAAGTTTGGGACACAATCCGCAAAATAAACGGGAAGGGAAAATACATTTCTTTCCGACATCTGAAGCTAAATAATAACAATTTCAATACCAAACATGAAATAGCTAATGTACTTGCCGATTGTTTCTCCAAAAATTCATCATCGTCTAATTATTCAGAAGCTTTCCGAAGACTAAAAGCTCAAAAAGAAAAAACACGGTTGAAATTCACATCGAATAACTCAGAAAGTTATAACCAACCGTTTTCATTGTCGGAGCTTATGGAATCTTTGAATAAGGCCCATGATACATCCGCTGGGCCTGACGATATACATTACCAGTTTTTGAAACACCTTCCAGAACCATCCTTAACAGTTCTTCTGGGAATCTTCAATGATTTATGGATTACTGGTAATGTACCAAAAATTTGGAAAGAAGCAATAGTAATACCAATTCCCAAACCAGGCAAAGATAGCGCAGATCCTACCAACTATAGACCTATATCATTAACTAGCTGCGTATGCAAAACAATGGAACGAATGATCAATTCTCGGCTTGTATGGTATTTGGAAACCAACAATTTAATATCTCCTTTCCAAAGTGGCTTTCGTTATGGTCGTAGTACCAATGATCATCTGGTTAGACTGGAAACATTTATTCGCGACGCTTTCATCAAGAAAGAACACTTAGTAGCGGTTTTCTTTGATTTGGAAAAGGCCTATGACACAACATGGAAGTACGGAATACTAAATGACCTACACGATCTGGGTCTAAAAGGCCGACTGCCCTCGTTCATATCAAACTTCCTCTCAGACAGGGAATTCAAGGTACGAGTGGGCTCCACCCTCTCTGATATGCACGATCAAGAGATGGGTGTGCCCCAGGGCAGTATTTTATCCGTGACGCTCTTCAACATAAAAATTAATAGCATCACCAAGTGTCTGACTCCCGGTGTGGATTGCTCTCTATATGTTGATGACTTTTTAATATGTTACCGATCCAAGCACATGCATACAATTGAAAGACAATTGCAGTAAAATATCAAGAAGATTCAAAACTGGGCCAATACTAACGGTTTCAAATTCTCGAAATCAAAAACTGTATGTATGCATTTCTGTCAGTTACGAAGACATCATGATGGACCTAAACTCACGCTGGACGGAACACCTATTCCAGTTGTTGAGGAAGCAAACTTTTTAGGTATTGTCTTCGACAGAAAACTGACTTTTATTCCACACCTGAAGAATTTGAAAGCTAAATGCTTGAAATCTCTAGATTTACTTAAAGTAGTAGCGCACACTGACTGGGGTGCTGATAGGAAAGTCCTACTCAGTTTATACAGAACATTTATTCGCTCGAAACTAGACTATGGTTGCGTTGTCTATGGTTCAGCCAGGAAGTCCTATTTGAAGATGCTAGACCCAATTCATCATCAGGGAATAAGACTTGCCTTGGGAGCATTTAAGACATCCCCGTGTGAAAGCCTACTCGTTGAAGCGAACGAACCACCTTTATCACAACGTAGAGAAATGCTTTCCGCACAGTATGCTCTCAAATTAAGCTCAAACCCTCTGAACCCTGCTTTTTCGGCTGTTTTTGAACCCAATCATAAAACCTTATATGACAATAAACCAAACGTCACACCTACCTTTGGCATTAGAATATTACCATGCCTTGACAGTACCAAAATTGAACTTTCAAAAATTCTGAAAACGACCGTCTTCGAAACACCTCCCTGACTACTTCAACAACCAAAGGTACTTTTCACGTTACACGATGGAAAAAAATCGGAGACAAACCCTTCCGTCTTCCACAACTGTTACCATGAACTAATCGCCCAATTTGAAAATTATACAAGAATATATACTGATGGATCAAAAGATGAGGAAAAGGCTGCTGCAGCCTTCGTTAGTGGAAAACACACAACAAAAGTTCGCTTGCCAAATGGTACATCAATTTTTTCAGCCGAAATCAGAGCAATAGACCTTGCATTGCAATATATTGAAAGCAAGCGTATTTTAAATAGCATCATCTTCTCCGATTCACTATCAGTACTTCAGTCACTACATAATAGAAAACTGGAGAATCCATTATTAGCTAATGTTCTCCTTAAACATACTGAGCTGAGTACCTCCCACAATATAGCATACTGTTGGTTATCCAGCCATATTGGAATTAAAGGTAATGACAAAGCAGACCGCGCTGCTAAAATGGCCCTATCACTAGAACCATCTGATTTTAAAACACCGTATACTGATTTTAAACGTAGTATCAAAGACTGTTTACGTCAGAAATGGCAGGCATCATGGAATGATGCCGTGAATAACAAACTTCATGCCATCAAGCCAACCCTAGGAGAATGGACTCCTTCCTACAGAGCCGTCCGTAGGGAGGAGGAAGTCATTGCAAGAATTCGAATTGGTCATACTTATTTAACCCACTCCTACATACTAAAAGGAGAAGACCCACCAGAGTGCGTAGCTTGCAATGAACCATTCACCGCTAAGCACTTTATGTTGGAGTGTTTCGACCTCCAACCTACGCGTAATCATTATTACAATGTGCATGACATTAGGGAGCTCTTTGATACAGTTAGCATTCCTGATATTATAGACTTCCTGAAGGAGGTAAATATTTATCATAAGTTATAGCTTATATGCTATCACCTTGAACTGTTTTATGTGCTATATATACCGTCGTTAGATTTTAATTACCTTTCATCTGTTTTCGTTGTCATACATCATTTGCACTCACCGTTGATCGGGAAACTTTATTTATCACCGTTACCATTTTATCTTTTTACCTTCAACTGTCTGGTTTCGTACCGCTGGTCGATACGAAACCTTTTACCACTTTTAAATGATGAACGATATAACCTTTTGTATGGCGCTAAATAGCCTCATAGTGCTGGTGCGCCGTAAAAATTCAACTAACCAACCAACCTCCAACGGTGCATTTTCCCTACTAGAATTCATACCAAAGTAACCATCATGGATGTCAGATTCTGCAGACATATAAGGCTCCTCTGTGCAGTCAGAGTCAGTGCCTTCGACAATATCACTGGAATCTTTGCGTGCTTTCAAAGGTAGATTCCAACAATCGGGGATCTTATCACTTTAATATGGCTTTAAGTGATCTATATGCACGATGATGGGAGTAGATTCAGGGGTTCTTTGTATTTTATAGGCTACCTCTGGAATCTGCTGTAAGATTCTATAAGGACCAACCCATCCTAGTCCTAATTTGTCTTTGCTTTTAGGTGGATACCACCTCCAAGCCCATTTTCCAACTTCAAAATGACCTAATTCTGATTTTCTGTCATAGTAGAACTTTTGTCTAGAGAAACTACTATTCAGGTTTTTATAAGTGAAATCATATACTTGCCTGAGGGTGTTTTGAACCCGTTGAACATATACGACAGAACACATGTCCTCCTCCTGTTGTGGAGGAAAACCAACCACAATATCTATTAAAAGGGCTATTTCTCGCCCGAACATCAAGAGATTAGGAGTGCAGCCGCTACTTTCGTGAACTGACGTACGATACGCCATCATTACATCGGGTAAGTGTTCATCCCAATCTTGTTGGTGCTCATCAACGAACATTGAAGGCATTTGTTGCTAGGTTCTGTTGAACCTTTCTTCCATTCCATCTGATTGCGGTCGATACGGTGCCGTTCGAATTTTGCATATTTCGAGTTTTTCAGACAAGGAAGTAAATAAATTTGATCCAAATTCTCGTCCTTGGTCAGTGTGAATATATCGCGGACACCCAAAACGACAAATAAATCAAGTGACCAATTTATCAGCGACCGTCTGCGCATTATGATCAGGAATAGCGTATGCTTCTTTCCATTTCGTAAAATAGTCGCCAACTACCATGATGTACACATTTCCTACATCAGTTTCTGGTAGTGGACCAAGAATATCTAGAGCAATTCGTTCCAACGGATAACCAGTTCTCTGTTGCTGTAAAGAAGCTCGCTTGCGACATGGTCCGGATTTGGCACGTGCACACAGATGACATATCTGGCACCATCTTGCCACCTCATCCGCTTGACCAGGCCAATAAAATCTCTGCCGAATTGAACTAGGAGTCATCGTTCTACCAAGGTGTCCCACAGTCCTACACTCCTGTAGGTTCTTTAAAATGTGACACCTTATCTCAGAAGGGGCCCCTAGCAGCAACACTGACTGCTTACCATGAGTGGTCTCCCAACGCTTATATAACAGGCCGTCATGGACCTCCAAACTAGTCCACTGTCTCAGCACGGACTTCGCTTCCTGTCTCTCCCCAACTGAGAGCGAAGGGCTTTTTCAGCACCTTCTTCCTTTAATTTCAACACTAACCCTATACAAGGGTCATTCTGTTGAAACTCTCTTAGTTGTTTCACACTCCAAGTGCCTAACCAATTCGATTCTCTTTCGGCATTACCGCTGGAGCCATACACCCCACGTGCGGTATTTTGTTCCTTCTCTACAGCAGTCTCTTCGGACTGTTGAAAAACTGTTCCGACAACAGTCTTGTTTACAGTCATTTTCTTTGCTCCAACACGTACGCAATCCTGACAATCGCCGCGCTTACATTTATGCGGGATCCTCCTTAGTCCATCTGCGTTTCCGTGTAAAGAACCTTTACGGTGTTGTATTTCAAAGTCATACGCATCTAATACTGATAACCACTGCGCGACCATGCCTTCTGGTTCTTTGAAATTTTTAAGCCATTTCAGCGAACTGTGGTCTGTCATGACAATGAATTTTCTTCCCCACAAATAGTGTTTGAATTCCTTGACAAATGTAACTACAGCTAACAATTCCCTATACGTAGTGCAATAGTGCCTCTGTTGTTTATTCAGAGTCTTACTAGCGTAAGCGATAACTCTCTCGTTATCATCTTGGAGCTGCGACAAAACCGCTCCAATACCAGACGAACTTGCATCTGTGTCTAAAATAAATGTTCCATCCGTATTGGGATATGTCAGAATAGGTGCTGTTGTCAAAAGTGTTTTCAGCTTTTCAAAAGCTTCATGATGGGTTTGTGACCAAGTAACGGGTTTGTTTCTCTGAGTCAACTGAGATAAAGGGTATGCGATTGAGGAGAAGTTTTTAATAAACCTCCTATAATTGGAAGCTGTACCAAGGAAGCTTCTTACTTCCGTCAGATTGTGTGGTGTTGGCCAATTCTTAACACTCTCTACCTTCTTTGGATTGCATCTTATACCGTCTTCGGACACAACGTGCCCTAGATAGGAGACGTGCTTTTGAAACAAACTGTATTTTGATGGTTTAAACTTCAAGTTGGCCTCGCGGAAGCGCTCGAAGACAATTTCAAATTTTCCAGAGTCGACTCAAAAGAACTACCAATCACGATAATGTCATATAGATAAGCTAAACACTGCTCGAAAGTCATTCCGTTTAGCACGACTTGGACCAAACGCACAAAAGAAGCGGGCGAGTTAAATAGACCAAACGGCAAAACCTTAAACTGAAATAGTCCTTTGTGACTAGCAAAGGCTGTTTTCTCGCTATCGTTTTCATCTAATGCTACCTGCCAGTATCCACTAGCAAGATCTAACGTGGAAAACCACTTCGCTCCAGACAGTGCGTCTAGGGAATCGTCCATTCTAGGAAGCGGATACGCGTCTTTACGAGTTACAGCGTTCAATTTCCTATAGTCTACGCAAAATCTAGGAGTGCCATCTTTCTTAGTTACCAAAAACGATAGGCGTAGCTCAAGGGCTATCACTTGGTTCTATTACATCTTCAGCAAGCATTCGGTCATTCTCTTTTTCCACAACTTCTTTCTGAGATAATGGTAATCTACGAGAAGGTAATTTTATAGGTTTACTGTCACCAGTGTCTATTACATGTTTTACTTTATCGGTTCTCCCTAACATACCATCAGGTCCTACAAAATCATCGGCGTACTTGGCTATGAGTTTCTGCAACGAACTCATTTGTTCGACTGAAACCTTTTCAGATACTCCGTCTACCAAAGGTTTAAGATGATTTGGTGCTGGTTTATCTGAATTGCATGCTATCTCGAGTTTCGAAACAATTCCAGAGCAAACACTCTGCACAGGATGTATTTAAGCTATCGGTACCCCTTTCTCCAGTGTAATCAATTCAGAGGTAAAATTCACTACGGAAAAAACTACTTCCGAATTTTCGGGTTTTACTAAAGATTTAGGCAAAATCAATCCAGTTTCTTCTAAAAATTGTTTGAGAGGTTCAACGATACCCTCTCCGGTTATTTCCCATTCTCCCGCTAGGTTTCCTTTAACAAACATATTTGATTTCGGAGGGATAGCGATCGAGTCCGGACATGTATTCTTGCACAAGAAGAACTATTTTCCCTTTGGAATCTGATTTTCAGCTTTCTAATTTTCAGAATGCCTTCTTCAAATTTAAGTTGGCATTATTTTTCTCTAGAAAATCCAAACCAATTATTCCAGATAACCCGTCTAGATCAGCAACTGTGTTTTCAAAATCACTAAATTTGAAGACTGCTTGCTCATAAATGTTTAATAAACCTCCGTCTGCAGCGGTTAGTTGAGAGCATGCTGGTTTTAAATCGGGTTTTCCCCACACGTCTTTCAAAAACTTGTTTAGAAATAAGTGTTACAGCGGAACCAGTATGTACTAAAAATTTCACAGACGTTTGACACATTTAGACAGAAACAAAAGTAGTAACAGGGGTTACCGTAGCGTCAATGGGAATTAGCATTACAGACCACCACCACCCCGGGCCCGTATAGCGTCAAGAAAAAAAGCACACCCTGGGTCCGTATAGCGTCAATGGAAATGTGTAGAGTGACTAGCACACCCTGGGGCTGTATAGCGTCAATGGAAATTTTGTATAGCGACAAATATACCCTGGGTCTGTATAGCGACAATAGGAATGGAACAGGTGGTATGACGTCACACTGGTAACAATGTAGCAAAAAAAAAAGAAGAGAAGTACTGTGACGTCAGGCTACCTGAGAGAGGGCTATAGACAAACACGAATCAAGAGTATTCGTGTATAAGAAGAGTAAGGGTTTTATATATTCGTTTGGGTTGGAGACAAAATGAAAATTAAGATCTTTTCGAGGCATTGGAAGTGGCCCTGAAAAGGGCCTTTGGGTTCTTCTTCTTTTATCTTCTCCAGTTCTTCCACCATGTCCTGATTTTCCCAATAATTC
>JAECUM010012603.1:0-27219 GCA_016617855.1 Megalonaias nervosa | reverse complement strand
AGCTTCGGAGGTAAGTAAATCTTGCATGTAGTCCGCAATCCCATCATACCTAAATGAAATGGCGGATAGCTTTGGAACAAAACAATGGAAGTGATGACGTTAGGGGCAAGGCACTTTATACCTTGATGCAGAAGTATCTTACTGTCAATTCAATGAAGAGACGATATGATTATGTACCTTTTGAGAACATCTTGGACGTTTTGAAGGAATGTGGCTTATAAACTACATTTTGACCATATATTTTAATATTTAACCTTCATTGTTTTGAAGGAATGTGGGTAATATAACATATTTTTGCCATACATTTTGAGGTTTAATTTTGATCCTCTTTTTGTTTACCTTTTAGAGAATAATAGCTCCATTATCTTTTGACACTTATCGTTTAGAACGTTGTGTTTGGTGTTGCTTTGTTTGGGTTTTTATTTGTTTTGTTTTTGTTTTGTTTTCATGAAGGCTTAATCTAGGGTGGCACTCTCCAATTTCGTGTTTTGCATAAGGGTTAGATTTTTAAAGAAAAAGAATTTCCCCGGGTTTCCTCACTGGTTATACTGGCTATTTGAAAAAGACCTTGCATATCTTAGGTATCGTTCAAAGAACCTTTAATTCCCTTTATTTTGGTGCATGATTAATGGGTGTAATCTGGGTTATAGAGTATATAGCTTGACCTTCCTCCAGATGTGCATCTTTAAAAAACTGCTAGCTCCACTTGGTCATTTTCACTTCCTGAACTTCAGAGGTAAACTGAATAAAAAAGAGCCGATAACTTTCTTTTACACGTGTTACAAGTCTGTGCTCTTAAAATAAGTAACAGAAAATAGTGAAGACAACAAGCTTTGTAAAATTTAACAAATAATTTATTTCCCGAGAATATAAAGTGAAACATTAAGAAAAAAGAATTTACGATTTTACGAACTGAATCCAAAAATAATCCAAGAATTAAAAATAGAAGTCCTAGTAATAAAAAGTCCTGAATGAAATTGAGTTCGATTCGAGATGAAATCCGAAATTGAAGGCGATGCGTCTGTTGTGGACAGCGAAGTGCTGCTGTGTCAGCAGTCTCTTGTTGAATCACAGAAAATATTATTCCAGTTTTGAATGCAGTGTAACTTCCAATAAATGTCTTTATCCAAAAATTTTGTCAGAGCGCTTATGTATTTCCAGGGAAAAGAACCAATTGAATTCAATAATTTGAAGAAAATAAAATTCAACCCAAACTGGTCACAACATAGAACAACTTAACGTCTGAAGTGTTTTAAGCCCAACTAACAAACCTCTATCAAAAACAACAGTTTATACGACTATCTAAGACGCAAAACAGATTCCCGGATAAGGGTCAAAAGTTCATTCTTCTGGAAAAAATAGAAGTTTGTGCCAATTGATATATATACTACTCGTCACGTAGTCCAGGTATGACCTTGACTTAATGATTCTTACTCTGAGAAAAAAAAATGTTGTTTACCAAAACTGTCGCTGATTTTGAAACGAGGTGAAGAACTAGATACAATGTGTATATTATTAGTTGTTTATGTCAATAAAATAAAAAAATTATAAAAAAATTTCAGTCAGGTCAAACAGAACTGAACTCAATGTTACATTACAATAGCATGCAATGGAATTTAAAAAAATTTAAAACTAACAAACAAACAATTAAATTAAATATATATAACACATGTTATATATTTGGTAATTTATGCATTGCATCAGAAGCTGGTATTGTCTAGTCTGACGAAATTCATTTTCCCTATTTTAATAGCTGCTATGGATAGTGTACTTTAGACTAATTCAGGCTGATATTTTTAGCACAAGGGAGCAGTCATTTTAGTTAGCAGTGTGCTTAGATCTTGTACAATTTCCAAAAGTACCATATCGAAAGAAATGTCAGCCACATTACATCAAAGTAGCATACATGTATGCCAACATTATCTCCACTGTGCATGTTTTAAAAGCAAACATCATCACCTTACATGCATCGCTCTCTCTAAAGTACATAATAACTGGTGGGAGCCCCTGTATAGCATTTTTGCAATTATTTTGTATATACATTTTAGAGCCTTAACAGTATAACATTGTGATATATTTTTTTCGCTGTCAAAAATGTTGCATGTATTAGAACAAAAGGTAATCCAACTCGCTCTTCATTTCTTCTGCAATAACATGCCCACATAATGGAGGAAATCTATATTTATTATAGATTCGTATTTAAAACACAATGCAGAAAACTAATCATTATACCCGCTCTGAAAATATGTGGGTATATTAGTTTTGCATCTGTGTCTGTACGTGCGTGCGCATGTACGTACTCAAGTCAGACTTGGCGAGGGGAGATTTGCTATGAGTTTTCAAAGTGCTTCTAGAACGCTATGCAGAATGAAAATGACAAAAATAGGATGTTACTATTGTTGTTCTTGTGGGGGGGGGGGGTTTGCTTTATTTGCACTATTCTTCATACAGCTTGCAAACTCAGAAAGTGACATTCCTTTGGGATGTAGGTTGGCAGTAAGTCTCCCTTTGCTCCCCCGCCCTCACCCCTCCAGGAACTTCTGTGAATAGGGTCAAATGATTAAAAAGACACCCCTGACATCGCCTTTTTATTGTCCCCTTGGGTCATGGAATAGGCCCTTTGGGTCATGGAACGGGCCCCTTGGGTCATGGGATAGGCCCCTTGGATCAAGCAATTGGTCCCTTGGGTCGTGGGATAGGCCCGTTGGATCATGGAATTGGGCCCTTGGGTCATGGGATAGGGTGTCAAAGAAGTCAACAAAAAGCAGGACACTACCAAAACATGTCACCAAATCAAAGAACATTTCCAAGAAATGGATTTTAATGTTTTAAATTTGACATAATTTGAAGGGCAGAGGATATTGCACATTTACAGAATTGCTACAACTATATATATTTACATGGTTCAAAGAGTGTATATTATTATTATGCGTTATTATTATTTTTTTTTCTTTCGAACTTTTTATGGGTGTGGTGTCTCAACAAAAGGCATATCATATGCGTAATGGATTTTGGGTTGTCGCCTTAAGTTACAGTCGGGTCGGGGGGGGAGGGGCCTTGAGTGGAGAAGTAGATATGGAGATTTGTAATGGCGAATCATCGAAGTCACACTAGTTGAAAGTTCATTCAATCCGATAAAAATGTCAGTTTCCAAAAATATTTTTGCAAATAGTGTGCGATGGTGTACCATCAGCTTTCGAGGGATCATCTTTATCTCCATCAAAATCATCCCTTGTATTAACATAGGAGAATTTTGACACTTGTTCATCGAAAGATGTTGTTTACTCGATAATTGTCGCTAATGCACACTTTCATGTTCTGGGCATCTAGGGCAAGCGTTGCTTCTTGATTTGGAATAAATTAATGAAAGGAACGGCACACTGACATTTATTTCCCGTATTTTATGAACTTTTAACAAAATCGTAAGCTGCATACATTTATAATTCAACACAAGAATGTCGATAGGTATGGATGAATTGAATATAATAACTTACCGGAAACGGTTTTTTGCTGGCCTTAGAAGGTTCCAGAAACGAAATTTTCTATTAAGATGGCAGAGTATTTCCAGAAAATGGTATTTTGAATTTACATATTTGATAAATATATAGAGAAACCAACAAGCTTTCACAATGTCATCTAAAGTGAGAACTTTAAGTCCTGCACAGGATGTGTTAGAAACCTTGAAAGAGGGTGAATTGCTCGACAGATAATTTGGCCTTTCTGAGGCAAAAGCTTCTTTAACAAAGGCATAAAAATATTTTGGTCCAGTATTTAATGGAGACGAATTGGGGGGGGGGGTAAAAGTGCTTTAGCCGTGATTAGTAAGTCTCTATCTAGCTCTGAAAAGAAGGTAATAGAAGTAAAATTAAAACACCAGAAGAAAAGAAAATTACGAAGGTTTCAGCTTCAGAAAGAGAAAGAAGAGACATGAATGCAGTTGTAGAAAAAGAAACTAGAGACACAAATGCAGTTGCAGTTGCAGAAAAATGATACGGAAAGAAAGAAAAAGAAGATAGGCAAAAGCAGATGCAAATAAAAACGAAAAGATGGACATTCAATTTAGACTTAAAGAATTTGAACTGGCAAGAGTAAAGCACTTTCCTACTTTACATACAAGTTCAGGTTTTGTTGTTACCAGACATATTAGGTTAGTACCCCTTTTGATGGAAAAAGAGGTAGGTCAATATTTCCTCATTTTGAAAAAAAAAAAAAATTGCTGAAAATTTGAAATGGCCAAGAGAGCATTTGACTCTTTTATTACAAAGTGTACTTATTGGCAAAGCTCCTGAAAGCTACACTTCACTGTCAATACAACAAAGTGCTGATGATTATGTGGTTAGGGAATATATCTTGAAGGGTTATGAGTTGATGCCTGAGGCATATCGACAAATGTTTACGAACTGTAAAAAAGAAACTAGACAAACCCATGTCGAATTTGGAAGAGAAAAAAAAACAATTATTTGATATGTGGTGCTCAGCCAGTAAGGTTGGTCAAGACTAGGATAACCGCAGACAACTCATATTAATAGAAGATTTTAAGAATTGAGTCCATAGTGAGCTTCCTTGATGAGACAAAGGTCGAAAGTTTAGAAAATGCTTGTACAGCTGAAAATTATTACTTGACTCACAAAGGTTTCTATTGTCAGTAAGTCTTCCTCTCAGCAGCTTTTTGGTAAAACACCATCTCAGCCTCATACGAGCTCTTCCAAATCTCAATCTGGCACAACTTTTAGGAATCAAACGTCTGAAAAGACTGATAGAACCATTATCTCTTTCAACGTTAACGTATTGCAAGATCAAAGAGCACGTATTTCCTTATTGCTATAGACTGAAAAATAAACAACACAGTCTAGACGGAGTTATTCCAAATGCTTCTAGTACTAATAGGTCAACGTCAGAGTCACGTATTGAAAGCAATACATTTATTGTGTCAAACAAACTATTATGGAGAATTATGAACCATTCATGTCAAAAGGCTCCATTTCACTTATTGGTATTCTGCCAATCCTATCCTTTCTAAAGTTTTAAGAGATACAAGAGTTTCTCAGAGTCGTTTATTACCAGGTACTTTGGCTTTATCAAAGAAGTCTTCTTCTAGTGAAAGTGTTCTTATTCAGGGAGTAAAGTGCGGGTTCCTAATGTTCTTCTAGATTGTGTAAATTTGTCATCAGACTTAGTCTCAGGAAACGTGACATTCGAAACAGTGACGTATTATCCATCGAGGATGTTCATTTAAGATAAGGTAGTGGTTAAACCACTTGTAACTGATAAGCCTTGTTTGGAACAGAAAGTCGCTTCAGTTGAAAAAGATGTCCCTGATTTATATCCAGCTTGTGCAATTACTATAGCTAATGCAAAAAAGCTCTTGAGAATAATATTGATCAGGAAATTATTCCTTTAGCTGACACATTTATTGGTCAGGCGTTTGAAGAAGTCAATTTTGTTCCTCGTATTAATCAATCACAAGGTGATCATCGTTTACCTCTCATTCTTTTTATTCTAATTAGGGTGACAAAAAACAATCGCTCATTGTCGAAGAGGAACAAGATCCCGAGATCTCCTGTTTGTTTCAGAGGGCTATTAGCGAAACGGAAGCCGAATAATTAATTAATTGTAAACATGATTAGTTTAGTTTGAGTTGTAGACACAATCTTGATTTTGACCTAAGAATGTTCCAGAAATGAAATTTTCCATCAAGATTACAGAGTATTTCAAGAAAATTGTAATTGCGACATGGGTATATAAAGTTCTTTACTTTAGGATGATTCATTCCTACCTTAACATCCGAAGTGTTATCAGTCTTATTGTTGTGTTCAGTATTTAATTTGGGTGGATGTATTTATTTAGTTTATTCATTGGAATTACAAAGTGCTCATTAATACTTCTTGGACAAAATAATTATTTTGGAATTATTGTGAATTCGTTCAAGGACCGTTTGTATTATACTACTGTGTTACATCCAGACTATTAACACATCACCATATTACAGGCCATTGGCACATTAGCATGTTCGAGACTACAGGAACATCAGGACATTGAATATTGGAATTTATTTTGAATGTCACTGAAATTGATTTAGAATTCTAAGAAGTTGGACTTGTGATAGAACGTTTAGGACTATTTGGGATTTAATTCACAATACTGAAGGTTCTTTTTAAATTTTCACTTTGTATTTTAGGGAAATAAACTATTTGTTGAATGTTTCAAAAACTTGCTAGTTTTCGCTCATTTTTGTTACTTAGTTTTAGACCATAGGTAACAATAGCTTATTTGGGTCAGGGTTTTGGACTTTCCTAAGTGAATTTTACAGGTTATGGTTTTGATTTTGTAAGCATCAGGATCATTCTAGGAGGTTATTTTCCATTAGGTAATGGGTTTTTTTTAGAAAATGCTAATTATGACCTGAGGTCAAGTAGAGAACTCTACAGTCTTGTGATTCTGAGGACTTGGTCATTAGTGCTTTAACATCTAGCGCTTTCAAGTTGTATTTTATATGTTGTGACCATTAGTTTTGAGCTGGAATCTTTTTTGTTCAAATTATTTTCTCTGGAAACACAACAGTGCTCTGATAAAATTCTTGGATAGAGACATTCGCTGGAATCTATAGCATATTCAAACCTGGAATTATATTTCTGTGATTTAACAATAGACTGTTGACATATCAACACTTTAATAGCTACCACAGACACGTCATCGACTTCAGTTTTGGGAATTTTTCTGGACTTTTACTGA
This sequence comes from Megalonaias nervosa, assembly GCA_016617855.1. NCBI lineage: Eukaryota > Metazoa > Mollusca > Bivalvia > Unionida > Unionidae > Megalonaias > Megalonaias nervosa. The sequence continues at coordinate 20,487 of JAECUM010012603.1, read as the reverse complement.
ATTTATTCAGGACTTTAAAACTACTAGGATTTGTGTCTGTAATTTTTGGATTATTTTGGGATTTAATTCGCAATACCGTAAGTTCTTTTTTTCTTATTTGCACTTTGAATTCCAGGGAAATAAATTTATTTGCTAAATTTTACAAAGCTTGTTGTCTTTCACTCTTTCGGTTACTTATTTTTATAGCATATACTCGTAACAGTTGGTTGAATAGGCGTGGAAATGGATTCTATAGCAGGTTGGATGAATCGACATGGAAATTATTTCTATAGTAGGTAGGATGAATAGATGTAGAAATCGATTATATAGTAGATAGGATGAATAGACATGGAAATCGATTCTAAAGTAGGTAGGACAAATAGACGTGGAAATCGATTCTATAGTAGGTAGGACGAATACACGTGGAAATTGATTACATAGTAGGTAGGATGCATAGACGTAGAAATCGATTATATAGTAGATAGGATGAATAGACATGGAAATGGATTTTATAGCAGGTAGGATGATTAGACTTGGAAATGGATTCTATAGTAGATAGGATGAATAGACATGGAAATGGATTTTGATTAGATGTGGAAATGGATTCTGTAGTAGGTAGGATGAACAGACATGGAAATCGATTATATAGTATGTACGATGAATATACATGGAAATGGATTTTATAGTAGGTAGGATGGTTAGACGTGGAAATGGATTTCATAGTAGATAGGATGATTAGACGTGGAAATGGATTCTATAGGAGGTAGGATGATTAGACGTGGAAATGGATTCCACGGTAGGTAGGATGAACAGACATGGAAATCGATCATATAGTAGGTAGGATGAATAGACATGGAAATGAATTTCATAATAGATAGGATGACTAGACGTGGAAATGGATTCTATAGAAGGTAGGATGATTAGACGTGGAATTGGATTCCACGGTAGGTAGGATGAACAGACATGGAAATCGATTCCATAGTAGGTCGGACGAATAGACGTGGAAATCGATTATATAGTAGGTAGGATAAACAGACATGGAAATCGAATATATTGTACGTTCTACTAAATCAAAAGTTTAAAAAGTCATATCCATAAATTTTGCATTCATTTTGCTGAACCAGGTATCTGTGTCAAATGAAATTCAAATTTGGTCAAATTTTTTTTTTTTTTGGTAAGAGTTATAACCTTTGCAGTGAAATATTGTTATGTTGGTATCTCAGATTTTGTATGTTCTAAGTTAGGTTTGTGTTGCTTAAAAATTCAGTTTCTAAGTTTTAGTCTAGTGTCTTTTCTTTCTGTTTTCAACAATATGACCGTGATAGGTCAGAAGGCATGGAGGTTCTCGAAGTTGATGTAGACTCTAAGCAAAGAAATGATTTTGCAAAGGCTTCAGGGTATTTGGACCTTTATTTTCCTTTCCATTTATCTTATGATCGCTATTAAACATATTTACCTTTAATATTTTCATATAAAATATTATCCACTTAAATATGGCTGTTATATTCCATGTATCTTATAATCGCTATCCAACATATCTGCTTTACTATCTTCATATAAACACATTTCTCTTAAATATAGTCTTTATTTTCCTTTAAATTTATCTTACAAACTCTTTCAAACACATCCACTTGTACCATCTTCATGTAAACAAAATTTTCTTAAATACAGTCTTTATTTTAGTTTATATTTTTCTAATGATCCCATTCAGAATGTATCTACTTTTACTATCTTCGTGTAAAACACCATTCTCTTAAATATATCGAGAGCTTTTTGTTGTATGCACCCGCTTTCTGAATCGGACAAAAACAACTTCTCCTGAATTTATACAGGTCATTGTCTACAACTGCAATTCTCATAGGGTGAAAACAACTTGCTTTTCTACACTTGACACCCAAACGGTCCTGCAAATATTTTTCTTAAAATGTTAACACATTTCAATACTAATGTTTGAAAGCATCTTCTGAGTGCCCACATTGATCAGCGGCTATGAGAATATTCCGTCTGGAATGTTGAGCCGACATGTTTGTTTGTGATTGAATGTTCGCAGCGGAGAAATGTGTGTTGCTATTTATATACTTGGCTGAATCTCAATCGTTACACGCCCTCATCAACACATCCATGCCATTGTGCCAGTGCTAACCGCGCATGATTCATTATATTTTTGGAGGTTTATGTATCATTTTATCATTATTCCGTGGTGTATTTTGGCCAATGACTTCGAATGAGCACTGCAGAAACTATATATTGTAATTAATTATAACTAATAGGAGTACCTAGATAACATGATTGTAATTACAAATATGTAAAATATTTAATCAACTGCCACAAGAATCAAACATTTAGTCTTTAAAGTTTTCCAAGCTTCACCAGATCATTTTGGATTTCAGTTTTGAGGAAATGGAAGTGCATCCCGCAGTAAATAGTGTGCATCCCAATACCTCTGTTGCTGACGCCTTGTCATATATTTTATTTTGGTTAAAAAAGAACAGAAACGAATGATCAGCAGATGTTGGATACCAAAATCGCAGAAAAAAGTTCCCAGCTTAGTTTTAACAGGCTGTCCTGGAAATGAAAAAGAACTTACTTAGCAAATCAGAACTGCATTGTATACTCGGCGTTGCTGTGAAGTTTCTGTTTCGTCATGAGTGAAATCCAAGATAATCAAGTTTTGTCCATAGTTTTTTTTTCTCGTTCGTATGATAATTTGTCTAATTTCTACAATGGTTATTAAGTGAATGAGCTTTCTGCTGTTTCAAAAATTATCTTTATTACAAAATATGCAGTCTTTTCAATAAATAGAGGAAAGCAGAGCTAGCCTTCTCTTTGGTTATATTTTCACTAGTTTGAGTCTCAACTTCTCATCCCTATATACATCTACCACTGTCCTTACTTGCATTTGTAACGAGCCCCTGTGTTGTATATATCTAAGCTCTTCTTTCCATTTGGATCAAAGAAATTTAGATAAGGCAAAAAGACACATGAACCCTACTATCATTTTGTATTATTTTGACAGTATAAACTTGTAATTTAATATCTGACTTGACTCAGGAATCCATCTAATGTGTCTTGAGCACATCTCATGGATCATCGCTCGTCTATTTCCATCAAGTCGTGGAATAACTTCTGATGTACGAATGCAAATCAAATTGATGCGTTTGGTGATTCGCCTCTGGCAAAGGCCCAGAATATTCCGATTGTACATTGTCTTCTTTAGCCTTCATAGTATCCAATGTGAGTGAAAGTTGTATAGTTCTTGACGGTAAAAAGCAGAGGATGTTCCGATTGGAACATATCGTAGCAAGCCACAGGCGAAACTTCGCTGCGCTCTTTTCGCTAGTGTCTGCCTGTAATAAGATTTCTTCATTTCTCGTGAATGTGCAAAGACAAAATTACATCATCAATGAGCCAATGAAATAAGCTGGCATCCATCAATCGATAAATGACTCTTTGGAAGAGAAAATCTTAGCTTGCTTAGTCAGCGTGAAAGATCGTGTTTTCTGAGGAAGAATTACGCTATAATTGCATGCATGTAGTTTAATGTTATGCATTATTTTCTATTCGTATATGCTGTATACTCTATCCTGCATCGCTATTAGTTCTAGGCTGTATATTCTACTTGGTATTATGTGACATTGCATTTTCTATATTGCATCTTTACATCTGCCAATATGTATTGCTGAGTTTGCTAGGTATGATATTAAAATACAGCAATGTCGTGTCTTCAGATTCCATCTGAGTGATTTTATGTGCAGATTACAAACTTTACAATTCTTTGTGTATTTCCAACTCTAAATTTTCTCTCTGCAACTAACATATTTCACTTTATAACACACTGTTAAGTATTACCCCGTTAAAACGTTCACATACTGAAGTTAGAATGTTACGCAATGAAAGTAACAAGATGGCTGTTAGCATGACGCAGTATACAGTGGACTCATGTTCCATGATGACAACAGAAGGCGCCGTGATGCCTGAACGAAAATAGCGACGCGGATCTAGTTAATATACATTGTAATCACGGAGGACTGAACCACACATCCGACTTGCTTCTCTGGACACCATTTTAGTATTTGTTGAATAATAAGAAAATATAAAGGCTTCCTTCTTTCAGAATATTTTTTTTTTAATTTCTTGAAACTAATGCACCTTTTAGAGGTGAAGAATTCAGAAGAAACCATTCTTCACTTTAACGTTTATCTGTAGTGCCAGCAATATTTCCGGGTCAAAAGTTCAACGCTCTTCCTAATTCACGAAGTGATCAATATACCTGTCCCTCCTCCTGTTTACATATTATGGCCTTTTGATATATATATATATATATATATATATATATATATATATATATATATATATATATATATATATATATGAAATCAGAGACATACATTAGCTAGATAGGCCCTTACTGAAATAAACGGTCTGCATGACAAGAGGACAGATAAAATGCACTTGACGCATTGTTTGGTCCAAAATTTAAGATTTTATTTCTATAAACTTGTGCTAGCCTTGCAACACAGCCATTTAACTTCATATATCTATACATACTTTGAATCAACTATTCAAACAAACAATTCGTCGAACTGGCGTGTTGCTGAAGACGCGAATAACTTTACAAAAGAGCATTATGTGATAGAATTGTTCTTTTCTTCAGCTAAAAGCATTTCAAAAATATGTATGATGCAATAATATTTAATCGGCTTATGAAAATAAATGGACACCTAACAATGTTCATACAGTTTTCATTCTTTGTTCACGGCTAAAAAAAATATTGAAATAAATCTTTCTTCTTAACCAGTAATATGACAATCGTACAGAATTCACAAACTTTTTATATTTAGCATGACATTTATTTAAAAGGCTAAGTCTAGACTCATTACTGATTTATTAACGAAGTTTCATTTGGCAAATTCAGCACTTCACAAAATAGTTTACATAAGACCAGTGTGTTCCATAAACAAAAATGAAAGAAAAGAAAAAAGACACCACCACCACCCCAAAAACAAAAACACCTAACAAAAATACTCGTACCCTCCAACAACATCAACAACATACAGACAAGCAATATTTTTAACAAACTGCTTGAAGAAGAGGGTTGAGGTGGTGGCTGGGGCAAAAGGAATTTGCGATGTTGCATTTTGATATAACTACTCGTCAGAAGATAGCAGCTATGCAATACACCATTTTTGTGTTAGTTATAACTGCAGTTTATATATATATATATATATATATATATATATATATATATACTATATATATATATATATATATATATATATATATATATATGTCCATGTATGGCTCAACTCCCAACCATGTATATGTACACATATATGTATATATATATATACTATATATATATCCAACTTCCTCCGGGTATCCAAAAAGGAAAGCGAAAATCCTGTACCACTTTTATGTATTTGCAATACCAACAACGTAAGAAATAAGTTTCATAAATTTTCAGCAGTAATTTAGAAAGAGAGATAATTAGACAGAAAGTACGGACGGACTGAAAGAGGGAATCATTAAATCTCGTGACACTGAAGCGTGTTCTAATCATGTTTTACGTGAGTATCAGTTTCTGATACTTTTCCGATATTTGTGAGATGCACTGAACAATCCCCGATCCCCCAGCAACTTGTTAAAATAAATATATAAATAAACAAGTCTGAAAGAATGTGTATACCATTTTGCCAGAATAGTTGCACTGAGACCGCTAGAACGATATATAATAAATACGGCAAGTTAACGAATGTTTGTTGGTGGTATTGGGAGGGGCTTAGTGACTGGCTTAGTGACTGTCTTCTAATGATAGAATCTACAATATACTGGAGTCGGAACAGTTGTGCCTCTTCAGTGATTAATCTAACAGCTATTGGGTGATTACACTAATACACCATTATTGCAAGGTATAGGATCAGATTATAGATGCAGTCACGTTGCTGCTATGACATCGTAGCTATTTGCTGTATACTATCGTCTACGATGTTATGCATTTTTACCGCTGTGGCGATTAATATGTAGTCAAGTGAACTGTCCCACTGCAATGAAGAGTCTTAAAAATTGAATAAGGCAATGTATAATGTTCACATGTGTAATATAGGAAATATGCACATGGAATTGAAAATATGAAATTACAACATTTCAGTATCACGCATACGAAATTCAGACAGAACTATTTGCAGATGTAAAGATGCAATCAAGAATGTACCTCTGACTCACAAAGAAAAAGGAAAACAGAATAACCCTGGATAGAATGTACAACGTATACTAATACAAATTCATGTATAGAATTTATGGCGGTAATCACCCTCCATACCCAGTGTCGTACTAACGGTAAATGGCGCCGGGGGAGACAATGATGGCCCAAAAGGGTTTTGGTGCTCCCTAGACCTCTGGCGCCCGGGGCAACCGCCCTGTACCCCCTCCCCCCGTTAGTACGCTACTGACTATACCTCTTGGGTCAAAATTAAGAGAACATTTGACTCGGACGCGCATTTATTGGTTATATTCATAACAAACGATTAAATATTACCTCAGTCACATACGTGAAAAGAATGTGTAGCGAATTTTTGCCTGCGCCTTGCGACGATGTGTTGAACACTGGGAGGATGGCAACATGAATCCATTGGTACATTACCCATGCCTCACCATTTATGTCGTGATGAATCAAACTAGGAACGAGTCCCTTACAATATCCAATATATCTTATTCTGCTAAATTTAAAAATTGTCAAACTTACTTATTGGGACTAGACGACTAGATTCTGGAACATGCGCAATTATAGTCACATCACCTTCTTTGTAAATGTGCTGCACGTACACTGAAATTCAAACAATTAAACAAGAAGATTTAATATATTTTTTATATATAATTTTTACAGCATCCACATTGGATGCATAAATAAGAGCAACGTAACCCATCATTGCCGTAATTGTAGTATTCAGTACAGATACTTAACCTTTTTCTATCCGAGTCATGACTGGAGCAAATTACAAGTCACTTGTATACAATTATAACTATAGGCCACGTGTATACTATAATAGCCACAGGCTTTTGTAGGCATCTATAAGAACACGATACTGGTATACTATGATAGCCACAGACTTGTGTAGGCATCTATAAAAATAGGCCACTTGTATATCATGATAGACACAGGCCGTTGTAGGCATCTGTAAAAATAGACCACTTGTATATCATAATAGCCACAGGCCTTTGTAGACATCTATAAATATAGGCCAATTGTATACTGTGATATCCACATGCTTGTGTTACCATCCATAAGAATTGGCCACTTGTACACTATAATATCCACAAGCTTGTGTTGGCATCCATAAGAATGGGCCACTTGTACACTATAATATCCAGAGGCTTGTGTTGGCATCCATAAGGATGGGCCACTTGTATACTATAATAGACACAGGTTCATGTTGGCATCCATAATAATGGGCCACTTGTATCTATCATACACACATTATTGTGTAGGCATCTATAAGAATGGGCCACCTGTATACTATAATATGTCGGTATTTATAATAAGAATGCTAATATTGTAATATACTGCTTCAGGTAAGAGTAATAGACATGGAAATCGATTCTACAGTAAGCTTTACTCAATCAGAATTTTTATAAGTCATATCCATACATTTTGCAAAAGTGGATGTCTGTGTCGAGAAGATTCAAAATGGGTCATTTTGTTGGTCTTTTTTTGCTTAAAATTACAGTCTTTATAGTAAAATATTGTTATGTTTGTATTAATCTCACTTTTTATTATGTTCAAAGCTAGGTCTGCTTAAACTTCCTAGTATCAGTTCACACTGGGATTATTTTTCGAACGATATACATACTTTGTTGCTTTCTTTTTCTTTTACATGATAGGTAGGTAGGTCGGTAGGTAGATTTTAGAAGTTGATGTAGACTCTAAGAAAAACAATTACTGGGATCTGGATTGGGTGATCTAAGATACTGTTACTACGTCTGACATATTCCTAGTTTGAATTTTGGACAGCAAAGTTTATTGTATGAAATTATTTCATGTTGTATACAAATATATTTCTGTATGTATATTAAACTGTTTAAAAGTAGTGTTTAAACTGCCATTATGCAAAGTCACTTCTGTTATTATGCTTTTTCCAAGTTTAACCATCTTTAGGACGGTTTTTCAATTATATATATATATATATATATATATATATATATATATATATATATATATATATATATATATATATATATATATATATATATATATATATATAAATGTATGTGTGTGTGTGTGTGTGTGTGTGGACGTACATGTCTAGAGCTTTAGCTGTGTGTACTCCATATCTGAATCGGACAATCACAACTTATCCTGAATTCAGTCAGATCGCTGTCGAGAATTTCAAATCTGAGAGGATGAAAACAATGAAAACAACATTTTTTTGTCTTGCAAAATATTTTTCATAAAATGTTTACATATTTTAATACTTACTTTTGAAAGCATCTTCCGAGTGCTCATATTGATCCATGGCAATGAGAATATTCCGCCTGGAGTGTTGAGCCGACATGTTTGTTTGTATGTGCATGTTTGTCGTGCGGAAGTATGTGTTTTGCTATTAATATACTTGGCTGAATGTAGTTCCCAGTCGTTTCACGCCCTCATCAATAAATCCTAGTCACTGTGCCAGAGCTAGCCGCGCATGTGCAATGTTTTATAGGTAGTATGCACGCTATTTGAGATTTTCTTGAGGTTTATGTATCTTTTTATCATTACTCCCTTTCTGAATCTGACAATAACATCTTCTCATCCATTTATGCAGATCTCTGTCTAAAAGTGCAAATCTTACAAAGTGAAAACAACGCGTGTTCTACACCAAATGTGTCCTACAAATGCTCTTCATAAGACGTTAATATATGAGTACTTACCTTTGAAAGCATCTTGCGAGTGCCTACTCCGTTCCATAGCTATGAGAACTTTCCGTCTCCGTCTGTGATGTTGATCCGACATGGTTACTATGTTTGTATGTTTGTCGTTCAGAAATTTAGGTTCTGCTATTAATATACTTGGTTGAATCTACATCCCATTTATTAAACACAATCCTCAAAATGAATATCAAGTCACTGTGCCATTGCAAATCCAAAGCACGCATGTCTTGTAGTACACACCTTCATCATGATATACGCATGAATAACATTCTAACTGATTGGTCGATACAGTCTTGCATAATTACATCACTCCTGCAGCACTGTGTATGGGGAGAATCTTTGTATTAACCAGAGGAATATAAAGTAAACTGTGAGAGCTTGATATGAGAGGTTATGCCAAATTAACTGAAAATCGAAAACTCAGGAAAAAGATTATTTTCAATTAAGTACATAAACTTTGATCGAGGTCTCATGAGAACACCTCAGAACATAATTCGCAAATTTCATCTCATAATAATTTGATGGTGTGGTAGAGTGTAAAAATGGGGAAATCGCTAGAAAATGTCGGAGAACTCAGTCAATAAATAACTCTGGACAACATAGAAGAAAGTCAAAACATTATGATCCCTTACTTGAATCAACTGCTTTAGTTCAGTAAAGGAAGGTCATCTAGTGAGTTCAAGCTTCCAAAAAAATTCTGGGAATGTTTTAGCCGAGAATAAGTCATCTCAGTCGACAAGGACAAGCGAAAATTACAGATGTCATCTTATATTTGATTAGTTGTATTGAGATGGTTACCTTATCTTGGGGAGCTACGTGGTTAGAATCATCCTTCAAAGTGGACGCGTTTAGAATCATCCTTCAAAGTGGAAGCGGTTAGAATCAGCATTCAAAGTGGAAGCGGTTAGAATCAGCATTCAGAGTGGACGGGGACGCAGATTCGTGATGCATTGCCTGATTAACAGTCCTTTGAACAACCGGAAATCCTGACTGACCAGCCTGCGGAACTAACTGACCACCACTCTAATTGTTTGAAAAATAACCAAAAATCACAAAGCAAGCATAACTGCTGCTATATAAAGTGGAAGGACCAAAAAGAAAACGATTCCGATTTTCTCACTTTTTTAAAAGTGTGTCTTATAAATATTTTGAAACATTGCAACATAGCGTTTATAAAATGGAATGATGATAAATTGTTAGATTTTCAAGAGTGTGTTTTATCGCCTGAAATATATACTATACTTCGATGTTTGGACAGTGATGTTACTTGTGTTGTTGATATAGGTTCCATAATAAAAGACATCTTTGTTATAGCAATAAGGTTTAGAAACGTTCGGAGTGAAAAGTAAATCGAATTAAAAATATAAACTTAAATACATTTAACTTGTTTAATAATGGTTTCCAAACAGCTAAAGTACAGAAATCCTCGTAAAAGTAATAAAATACATGTAATTGTAGCGGTAACACGTCTGTAACAAAGTGAACAGGCATGCTTGAAACAACCCCCCTAGAAATAAAGAGAAAGAAATCTATAATACCGCAAGTTATCAATCTAAAATAATTGTGATCCAAAATTTAGCATATCAGTACAAATAACATTGAGCGAATTCATGCAGATATCTGTAAACGTTTATTGTTCGTTAATGTCTGTGATTGGAATACTAGGTCGTATCCCTAAGTATGTCAATGTGATTGGAGTATTAGGTCGTACCCTGAAGCATGTCAATGTGATTGGAGAACTAGGTCGTATCCCTAATCATGTCACACTGACTGGAGTATCAGGTCGTAGCCCTAAGCATGTCACTGTGATTGGAGAACTAGGTAGCATCCCTTACATTGTCACTGTGATTGGAGAACTATGTCGTATACCTTAGCATGTCACTGTGATTGGAGTACTAGATCGTATCCCTAAGAATGTCACTGTGATTAGAGAACTATGTCGTATTCCTAAGTATGTCACTCTGATTGGAGTACTAGGTCGTATCCTTTCGCATATTATTAGTAAACGCGATTTTTTAAATATTGCACACAGCAGGAAAAAGTGGTGGGTGGATGGTCCGTGCAACTAGTTTAGATTGTTTGTTGCAAACAAAATTGAGTTCTACTACGGTAAAATGCACAACTGTTAAATGGGAAAATCCGACCTTAGACAATTATTCTGTGTTGGCCTTCATTTAATTCTAAAATCGTATGTATAAGGTTTTAGATAACAAGCTACTCAAGATATACGCAGAAGTTTAATGCTCACCAGACTGCGTTATATTTGCTCTATCCAGTATGCGAGACAAACGGAAATGACCCCTTGTTTATCCTGTGACTTCACACCATAACATCTCCCTTGCGATAACAATTGGGATTCACATGTTTGCATATTAGTCTACATAGCACATATCGCTGCTATAATGTTTCTGTCACGTTGGTAAGACCCAGCTATAAAGTCATGTATAAGCTATAATCTGCCTGACTTGGGAATATTACCGCGGCCATGTGTTTGATGTCTAAAGATTGCCGTGGGGTTAGTGTTGAACTCTTACGCAAGTTTTCCAGGACTAGCCAAAGACCGGAAACTTCATCGGCAAAGGCAATAGATTACATCATTATCACACTTGTGTGTTATAGATTAGTCCAAGGATCAAAAGGAAGTACACGAGGTGAGCGGGGCGTGTTCTTTATCCGTCCCCACGTTGCCAGACAACGAGAAGGACATTGTCCGCTAAGTTTGATTGGATCGGTCCACAGCGATATCCAATCGGAATTGAGATAGGGGGTGTGATTACAATTCAGACCAGAATGATACTTTCCGAACTCGTAAGAGAAAATTTAGTATTCACCTGGAAGTATTGCAGATCAATAGAGTTTACTCTGAGAAAAGAAGCCACTCGTAATTTGGCGGCAAAACTTAGAGGCAGATTCCAAAGAAAGGCAAAGCTTCGAAAAGGACGCTTTTTAGGGGACAGAGAACTTCCGGTTCCATTGGGCCCCATATCTTCAAGAGTTGGAGACGGAATTGAGACTGTAGCCGAGACAGTCGAAGTCGACAGAAGAGTGTTTGTGGGAAAGAAAGTGGAGGAGGAGGAGAAGGAGTCTAGAGAAGTTCGAGGAGGAGGAGGAGGAGAAGGAATTTGGAGAAAGATCGGGAAGGAAGAGGAGAAGGAAGTGGGAGAAATAAGAGAGAGAAAGGATACAACAGATAAGTAGAAATACAAGGACAGGTGGAAATGAATCTAACACTGCTAATCAAGTGATGCAATAGGCTTATTAAAGGGTCGAGCGGAAGGAGTGTAACTAGAAATTTGAGTCATTTGAATTGTTACTGAATTGCTATTCATTGAAGTTCAACCTTTTTTGAATATTTAACCATCTAACCGTCGGCATTGCTGACTGGGGGCTCGGAGCTTTACATCTATCTTTCACTAAATTTAACTTCCAACAAAATAGAGCCTGGTTGGGACTTCTATAATAGTTAAATAAAATATTGGGAGCACTCCACCCCAACCATATACAGTCGTCACTGTTTCAATCAACAAATTTTTACACACTTGTATCTAAGCAACTAAGTTTTACACATGTATATTTAATCAACTATTTTTTACACAGGTATATTTAATCAACTAAATTTTACACACGTATATTTGTCACGGAAGTGTATAAATCCCTTTATTTATTAAATATATGTACACGGGTTTCGTTTTTTGTGTACAACCATACACGCGGGTGATTTATGTATATTGTACAATATTTCGAAACAGTGAGTTCGGTTCATCCTATGCCGCACGTGTGAAGTGCGTTCGATGTGATAAACCGATATTCATCAAACGCACAGACGATTAGGGCTACATCGTCTGTGTATAAATATCTCACCGTAGGACGAAATCTTTACATTACGGAACGTCTTGTCAATGAGCAGTCTATTTAAGGACTTGCAAATCTTCAGCTGTAGAATTATGTGAGTTATTTGTTAATTTCTTATGTATATTATTAGTTATACCTTTTGTACTACCACGTTCATTTTTTGTATATTTTCTGTGTAACTCCGGCATGCTTAGTATAATGCAAATATTTTCTATTCTTGTATGTGACTTAACAGGAGATCTATATTAGCAGTAAAGTTGCATTTTATTAAGAAACGTTTAGTACCATAGGCTTCTTATCGGACACTGGTAGGTTCACTTCTGAACCTGTTTATTGCTTTGTAATGATGTGCCGATAATGTAATTTGTATAGCTCACCATATGTAACGTCATTACGTGTTATCGTATATGCCCGTGTCATTCTTAGTACACGGTGTTAGATTTATTTTCAGCTGATCAGCGCTGACCATGGTGATCAGAGCTGACCGTGGCAGCAGAGGAACTGACCATGGTGGTCAGGGTTGACGGGGTACCAGCTGTAGAGCTGACTATAGAAGTTGACCATGACGGCTGTGGTGCGGGCCATAGCGGCTGTGGAGCTGACGATGGAGCTGGCGACGGAGCTGGTTGAATGTCGGCCGTGCAGCTGGTTGAACCGTGTCTTGCTGGTTGAGTAGAAGATGATTGGGGGTTGCTGACCGATTGGTGGGCGCTGATTGCTTGATTCACCAAGGAATTGAATGGTGGTCGGTGACTACCTGTAATGCTGACTGCTTGACTGACCAGAGTGACTGGTAGCCAAGTGTGCCAGTGACGGAGTGTTTTGTGTAACTCCATACATGTAATCTTTTAGCCGCGGGCTAATTTTGGGGTTTGTTGTACCCAGTGTTTTGGGACTGTAAAGATATTTTGTATATCTGTCCCATCGTTTCATCATTTTACTATTTGAGTAAAGTACCTCATCTTTCACTATTTGAGTGAATACATCATTTTAGTATACGAGTAACGTACATCATTTTTACTATTCAAAGTAAAACACATCATTCTTTTCGTCGTGTAAAATTACTGTGAATCATTAACCTTTGTCCTTGTACTGTGTAAGGTCCTTTACTTGTATTAGCATTTATGTTACATTATTAGGTTCGTGCGGATTGTGTTAATTTTGTCCAATATTTGGATCTTATACATGCACGTATTAATCATAATTCTTTTTTCATTTGAGTCATTCATCAATAAAGATTGTATATGTATTACCATCAAAAGTGTTCTGTTATAAATCCGAAATCCAAATCAAATTTCCGCTGTTGTGCACGAAGATCTGACAACGACCACTTAGGGGACATGTTCTGGTAACTTATGTTATTCCATAATGGCTAATTTTATCAAACAATTAGATGAAGTCTAATATCTTCGCGTTTGGAGACGGAGCACTGTGAAAGAAGAGCATAGTTGTATACCGAATGATTTTATTCACTTTCAGATTTTGAAAGCTGCATTTCCATAGGCTAATTCAACGGTCACCAGAACATGACCCTTAAGCGGTCATCGTCAGATCTTCACGTAGGACAGCAGAGATCTGATTTTAATCAGATTGGTAGTCGTAAGACTAACACCAGTAGTAATAGGGGATACTCTGGGTACAACCGATGACACCTGGTAGAAAGGGAATTTCATGTTAAAAAGTCCATATGTTTAGCATTGTTTGGACATTGCGTACAAATAAATGATAATAATAAAAATTTCACTTGAACATGTAATTTTTTAATATAAATGTGATATTCTTAGTACAAGGTGATTGGTAATGCTACATTTATTAGCTAACACTTCGTTTGGACCGACGAACACCCACAGATCTACTGATCATCAACGATACTTATTAACCAGTACTGGGCAGAATCTAAAAGAAGGGGGATAATCTAGAATGAAACCCTTTATTATCAACACTAAAATTTTCCCTACTTTCCCTATAACCTTCGTATTATCCCTTTATAAACAAAACGAACACACCACCTGTATAATCCCTAAAACCACAGAAGTAAAGTTTAAAGAGAGATAGAGGTTTGGAATACACACACGTTATACATACAAATATGTCGGTATTCTATCACCTACTTGAGCATGAAGGAAATGTTGGTCAATTACTCCACTTTCAAGCACATATTGACTTGAGACTTACTGAATTATATCCTAGAGGAATCAAAACGACAGTGTCCATTGCTCATGACAGTTGGAACTCTCCTGTTTGGATCAAATTTAGTATATCAACAGTATTAACCTCTCCCAGATCTTGGTCAAAATTCAACACATCCAACAATTCAACGATCAGTTTGACATGACCGATAGAAAATCTATATTTGATATAATAGACGTTTCACTTCCTTCAGGCAGCGGACGACGCAAAGTTTTATCTGTGGATCAGATCCCAACTACCGAAACAGGTATCATCCATATTAACAACGACCTAGATCAGATGTATTTAGAAAGCTTAAGTTTAAGCAGAGGAAACTTGATGCTCGAGAATAGAAACCATTACGGGGGGGGGTAGACATAGAAGATTTCGTTTGGTTTGGTTTGGTGCTTTACGACAGAGCAACACTGGTAGGTTATTTATTGCCAAGGCAATTTGAGTAAAGTGCCATACTCAATGACACAGCACGGTAGCTGACACAGGCTGATCCAATGGTAGGATTCGAACCTGCACCATTTCGGTAGTGAGTCCAGCATGCTAACCACCTAGTTATTGCGAATCATGAAATAAACAATCACACTTACCTCAACGACAGAAGAGATTCAGAAATGACAGAAATCATTTTGGAACAAGCAGGAACTTTGAAAGAGGTCGTATTTGAAATTCAGAAAATTCAAGATATGCCCACCCTTCGTTGAAAGATTACCCTCAAGTCATTCGTGAAGATCTCGTGTTTCCAGGATCGGGTTTTCCACACGAAAATATATTCACATCTATCATCACCACATGATTTCTCAGATACGGATGCTATTGTAACAAATGTGATCTAGGACTTTACAATCGGGAGCAACATAGTTAATGTGGAGCGAGACACCAAGGTTGTTTAAAGTCTACATCTTGTATTGAAAAGTGATTGCGAATTATTTACCGTATATCTAACTTGTGACAGCACTTTTCATACCGATTCCAAAAAGTAATGTTTCTCCAGGAAAGAAACGATTTCGTATTTGTGATAAAGTCGTCGAGTTGCATCATTAATGTTCTATTCAGAGATATAATAATGAACCCGAGGAATTGCTCAGTGACTAGAACAAGAAAAAGAAATGAAACCATCATCTCGATTTTATCTTCTTATTCTCTAAATGTTCTCAAGAGACCGGAATTCATATTTCACATTTTTGTGTGGTTCATCGCGCTTGCCACGACTGTATTCAGGAACCTTTATTTCATCACTGTCAGGACGTGAAAAGATATTTCGTGGCTCCCATGCTCTTCTTGACTTTGCTGAGTTGGTTGTGAACCCAACAATGACATCTGGAGCAAAGAGATGTATCGTTAAGGGAATTGTCATCACTACGCTGCAGTCATTGCTTATGATTTCTCTGGCTATAACGAACAATTCTCATTTTGGAAAAAAATAAATATTTTTTAGGACAAGGAAATGAATTTTCAAAACACAACATGAATTGAGCCATATTCATTTACATGAAAGTGGGAATCCATGAGTTATTTGGTTTTGCGTTTGAGCAGAAGGCCTACAAGGTTTTTAATGACAGAAATGGCTGAAGGCTACTTTCCACAGTTTTTCAGTACCGAAGCAAATCAACACGTCGGGCTCTCTCATTTACCTGAAGGTCATTCCTAATACCCCGATATTGTACAAACACAATAGTGAGAAGTTTTCTAAACCTGGTACTAAGTCCTCTCTTCAGATCCTTTTGATTTTCAAGAAGGGATTTTGAACATTTTACGATGGTCTTGTTGAAAATTTCAAAAGTTATTTCTGGATAATGGAGGTATCGATACTTTTAAGGAAGCCATCATTGTACCGAAAGAAAGTCACACTCGAGAACAAACAAGCCTTGACGCCACCCCAGTCTTATCAGTCATCCGCGGATGTTCAGCCAAAATTTTGGTTCGTAACATTACTTGCGTAAAACTCACTATAAGAGGATACAGCATGCTAGAAAAGGTGGAGAATAACATTGATTTTATCCAGTTGTAATTTAAAAAGCCCACAGACAGTGTTAGAATTTCAAGGATGTTTATTTCATGGATATTGCTTTTGTTATAAACACCGAGAACTGAAAAATCCTTTTCATCGGGTTTACTATCGAAGCATTGTACAACAAAATTTAGCAACAACGCCAGAGTTTGGAAAGTTAAGGATACCAAGAGGTGGAAATGTGGGAACACGACTCCAACCAACACCTAAGAAAAGATCAGAATTTCGAAGCATTATGGAAGAGTACGATGCGGTGGACAGCGAACCCATTGAATCCATGCAACAGTTATTATTAGGACGTTACATGCTTCTGGAACGAAGCTGATGAATCTCAAGGAGATCAGATCAAATATATCGTTATTTGTTTGTTGTATCCTTGGGAGTGTAAATATTCTCGATTTTGTACCGGTCACCCTGAAATTTCTGACAGAACATATCGATGTGAAACACATTAGCCTGTAAGAAGATTTGCTCAAATGCAAAGTTCTTCCACCAATGAACTTGTACTATCTAGTATTGCCTCATCATTATCACGGAAAACTCGTTTCCTGTGCTGATACATATAATCAACACGATGACAAAGAATGCGCTTTGACGGGAACACGGGTAAATGTTGAATTGTCCCATGCTCTTGATTGTCAATACTGATTGTTAAAAGTGTAGAAAATATAGCACTTTCCTACCACGAACAATACCAGCAGAACGACGACTCAAGTCCAGGGACTTTTTCAGGTAACGTCAACGAAATTCGGAAATTGAAACAAGAAGCCAGTGGACATCTTTTCTGGTCTCAGACCAGAAGACAAAGAGTAATTCCAGCAGCGGTATATATCACTAGAATGCATCATCATGGAACACGTAGAACAGAACGAAAGAAGGCGGCATCATTATGGAAGGCATCATCTGGAACACATAGAATAGAACGAAAGGAGACGGTCCTTTGCTGATGTCTTGCTGAATTGTAAGGAAAACTGTATCAACGTCCAGTTTTTCCAAGACGGAATACTTGGCAGATCCTAATAAATTTTCAGCTCATCGATGATAAACGAAAACTCATTGGTTATGTATATTTATATTGTGTGTAACGTTCGGAGCGTGTTTGTAGATAACAATGAACTATAAAAAGGTCTTTACAATCATCATCATCATCATCATTATCATCATTATCATCATAATCATCATCGTCATCATCATCATCATTATACCTGTTTATGAGTTTAGAGGAAGTTCTTGTTGGATGTGGAGTTGCGTTCTGGATAATGAAGAGATTTGTATTCATCCCAAATCGTACGTTTATCAGTCATAACATTATTTATCAGGTCTTATAATCTTTAAGTTCTGTACAGCATCCAGATATATATAAAATGTAACTATAAATGCCCAACAGTTGAAGAAACATTTGCCTGCTCTTCTTGCTGAAAACTGTGTATTTCAGTCTTTGGACCATTTCTCCCAGAATCGTTTGAAATGAAGTTTTATTTTCGCTACGATTCAAGCAGTAATGCTTTTTCTGCTTCACTCCATTGACTTTAGTGGTCATCCCAAGTATTCAGTTTTCATTCTGCAATATAATTTTACAATGATTTTGACATATTAGTAGTGAATGGGGGCGATTGAGGGACAAGGGGACCTTAATGTTAAAATAGTGAGTTTGAAAACGGGGGACAATGGGACTTTAACATGGATGGGTCTGTCTAGGGACAATAGGAATTGAACAGGGGTGACCTCACGGTACTGAACACTGGCAACAATGTTGAAAGAGGCTGACCTCAATCGCGCGGAACAGTGTGGCAAGGGGCTGACCTGAATACGAGTTACTCTAGGGACAAATAGAGACATAGACATAGAGACGTGGCTAGAGACAGGGTTAGAGACATAGACAGAGATATAGACATACATAGATTGATCGACATAAATCTATCCAACAAACAACTATGCAACCGACTAAAAAAAATTTTAGGCAAGAGAGAATAGGTATCTCTTCGAGACAATGGAGTGGCCCTGAAAAGGGCCTTTGGGGGTTTTTTTTGTTAACACTATTCAGTTAACATAGAGTGCATCTCACAGGTTTTCTTCTCTTCCTCAAACTTCGTCTGACCTCTGGACCGTAGATTAAGACTCTCTTCAGGCAGCCTTGCATCTCCGCATAGATCCTTCGTTTCTAAAGGGCCGTCTCTGTGATCTTGATAATTGCCCATGATGATCTGACATACAAGGGATAGTCCGGGTTGAACAGCATCGACGATAGGAGGGTAGACGATTCTACGTTAGTCCACATCTTGTGACGAGAACGGGTGAATGGAATGAGGTGAACTGCGGTTATTTATAGTGGAAGAGCTGATCGAAATGGATTGAGTTCTTTAACCAATCCTAACACACGTTACAAAATTCAGTCACAGTGCGGAGTTTGTCTTCCAATCCGAAGAGAGCTGCCTGTGATGTCACATTCCCTATACAGGCGCGCTAGCGTCTGTGCGCAGTGAATCAATGGGAAAGAGTTAGAACATGACGGAAACTACGAAGACGATGAATTGGGGTGGAGCGACTGTGGAGACAGGAGTGATAGCATAGCAGCGGCTACTAAAACAACCAGAGTCCTACTTCCAGAATAGAACGATTTTAACTGGGATTTACCGGATTTTTTCTTTTCACAAGAATTTCTTCCGGTACCAGTACCCTCTCCCCTTTCTCCTTCCTCACCGTACGTCGAGGATTTTAAACAGAGACAGAAAGAAAAATTGGAGAAATTTTTGCAACAGCAGAAAGAAGCAGAACAAGCCTTACTCATTTCCACAGCAACAGCGAGAAGAAGAAGAGGCAAGAAGAAAACGACAGGAAGAAGAAGAAGCAGGGAAACGAGGTCTAGCAGAGAAGGAGGACAGAGAAAACCAAACGGTCACGGTACTCTTAGACATTTTGACAGAGTTAAGGAGACTGAAACAAATGTATCAGACTTCTTTAATATGACCCAAGAGAAAAGACCTTCCCGAGCCAAACACTCTAACCCCGTTAACACTCCTAATACGCCTGAGATTCCAACACTAGCGATTTCTACCAAATCATCGACAGTAGCAGGTCCAGAAGTAGGTCTTGACCGTGGCAAAGGGATAAGGCAGTTAAAGCGCATTACTTCCCGTTTCTGAGTTCGTTTGTTTTTTAAAAAAAAAAACAAAAAAACAAACACCCAAAAGTCCTTTTCAGGGCCATCTATCTCTCTTGAAAAGAGAATACTCGTTGTTTGCCAAAATCAAGGAAACCTCAAATCCTTTTTTCCCATGATGGACGTGTGTGAGTGCATGAATGTACGTCCTTATTATTATTATAAAAATCAAAACAAAGAGACACTTACGTTTTTCTTTCCAATATATTCATTGGCACAAATTAAAATCCAATTTCACAACACATCACTTTGAAAAGTTCAGTTTTATTCTTCTTTTCTTTTCGCGTTCTCCTTTTTTGAATTTCTCCACTTTCACAGGTTTTTCCTCTTCTTCCTCACTTTCTTTTCTTTTTTTTTTTTTTTTTTTTTTTTTTTTTTTTTTTTTTTTTTTTTTTTT